>SJYT01027762.1:402139-459418 GCA_006410635.1 Cephalophus harveyi | reverse complement strand
CTTCTCTTGTGTTGTTGGAAGAGGGTGTTTGCTATGACCAGTGCATTTTCTTGGCAAAACTCTATTAGTCTTTGCCCTGCTTCATTCCGCATTCCAAGGCCAAATTTGCCTGTTACTCCAGGTGTTTCTTGACTTCCTACTTTAGCATTCCAGTCCCCTATAATGAAAAGGACATCTTTTTTGGGTGTTAGTTCTAACAGATCGTGTAGGTCTTCATAAAACCGTTCCACTTCAGCTTCTTCAGCATTACTGGTTGGGGCATAGACTTGGATAACTGTGATATTGAATGGTTTTCCTTGGAGACGAACAGAGATCATTCTGTCATTTTTGAGATTGCATCCAAGTACTGCATTTCGGACTCTTTTGTTGACCATGATGGCTACTCCATTTCTTCTGAGGGATTCCTGCCCGCAGTAGTAGATATAATGGTCATCTGAGTTAAATTCACCCATTCCATATATGTATATGTATTATATATGTATGTGTATATACATATATATATACACATATATATGTATATGTATATATAAAGAAGTATATATATATATGTGTGTGTATGTGTGTGTGTGTGATTTCATTTATTTTTATTTATTTGGCTGTGCAGGGGTCTTAGTTGTGGCAGGTGGGATCTTCGGTCTTTAGTTGCAGCATGGGAACTCCTAATCAAGACGTGGGATCCAGTTCCCTGACCAGGGATTGAACCCAGGCCTGGGTCCCCTGCCTTGGGAGTGTGGAGTCTTAGCCACCGGACCACCAGGAAATTCTCTCTCAGCTACTTCTTGCCAAACTCTTACTCTCAAGTGTTACATGGAATAAGTTGGTACTCTCTATCACATGGAAGCCCTTCAGTTATTTGAAAATGGGTAAGTTACATACCCTTAGTCTTTATTCATTCCTCATATGCAATGCTTTAGGTGTTTTAGAAACACGCTGTTAAACAAAGATTTATATTTAGTATACTGCCACATCTTAGAATGAATTGCATTTTATAACATGTTGCCTTTTTTTAACACTGTATATACTACTGGAAGATAAAGTATTTCTACAGGGATCTTATGTTCCAACCCCTAACACACCAGCACTTTGGACCCCTCTGCTGAATTTGGAAAAATCATCAAACCAAAAACAACTAAACAGGCAAACAAAAGAACTGAACAGGTTGAAGCTTGCTTGCTCATGCCTATGATGGAAACGTTTTTGTCCTTATTGTGTCTGAAACACATGACATGTAAATAATTCCTTGCTAACCAGTGAGTATGATTGTGTCTAGGGTGAAGACAGTGGAATAGGGAACAGACACCCGAGACCCTGGCTAAAGGATGTTTGTTGGCCCCAAGAAAGAGGTACCCCTTCCATGAAAAGACAGTAACCTGGAGGCCATCAATGTAGTGTGTGGCTGACATAATTTTTTTTTTTAAAAAAAGAAGTTGCTTTTAAAAATCAGGAGATTCTATGTAAAATCTAGATTTCTAACTTCTCTTGAGAAGGCAACACAGGGCCGATATTCCCACTAGTCAAGAATCGGATGATAAAGCTAATGGGAAGGGACATCTCCAGGTGGCCATGGTGCCCACCCCTCCCCATGGGCAGTGCACACTGCTTCCATTTTTATTGTCTACTTGATTCTTCTGGCATGTGATACCCCAGTTACTGAATGTCTCCAGGCTAATCCTGCCTTTGTTCTTCCTGCCACATCTTTCCACCTTCTAAGTCTCCTGTTCTCCTTAATGCTTTTTTCCACCCAACACAACACACACATGCACATTTCCTCAGGTGTAATTCTTCAGGCAGCACAGGACTGCTTTGATGCTCAGATCTCCTCTGACAGATGCTGAGATTTCTCACCATCACCTCTGCACCTCCGGTCTAGTACTTTGCCAGCAAGCTTTCCTGTCACGTTGCCTGACCAATGGTATTCTCATGTGGGACACATGCCCGTTTCTAATAGTGCTCAAGCTGGGCTCCAGTGAAGGTGCAGCTGTGTGCAGCGGCTGTAACCTCTGCCCTTGCCTTCCCCTGCCCATGTGGAATCTGACACTCTTGGTCTTTAATCACAGAAAACCAGACTAGTTGAAATGTCTGCCTGGCCAGTAAACACATGAAAAAAACACTTACTCTCGTTAGTAATTGGGGAAATGCAAATGAAAAAAGCAGGGAGAAGTTTCCCAGCCATCAGGCTGCTTATTATATTACTGTTTATAACTTTTGAATGTCTACTACTTTTCAAAACAACACAAGTTGGAAAAAGAAGATAAAAATCTTTCAGGCTTTTCCTTTTTTCCCAAGTGCACAGTCTGTTGAGATGGGTATGAGAAGGAGGATGTGTTGATAGGGACTTTGAAAAACAGGTGCGAGACCTGGGATGCAAAGCTTAAATGGAGGGAAGTTTCTCCTTTTATAAGTGTCTCTTTAATAAGTGACAGAGCAATGACAGAATGAGGCAGTCGCTGTTTCGCAACCTTAATGACTTAAAGTATCTGAGCAACACTCATCCACGGCTCACATCACATCACATCACATCACACATACACACACACACACACCCCCCTAGATGGTATATGACTCTTCCACATCACTACTTACAGAGTAGTTTAGCCATCCCCATCTGCCTAAAAGTGTTAATTGCTCAGTCGTGCCCAACTCTTTGCAACCCCATGGATTGTAGCCCACCAGGCTCCTCTGTCCAAAGAACTCTCCAGGCAAGAGTATTGGAGTGGGTTGCCATTCCCATCTCCAAGGGATCCTTCTGACTCAGGGATTGAACCTTGGTCTTACTGCATTGCAGGCAGATTCTTTACCATCTGAGCCACAGGGGAAGCCCCATCCCCCTAAAAAAAAAGAATCAAATTTGATCAGTTTTCTAGATATAACTACCCATTTATAGGAAATACAGAGAAGAGAGGAATATGTTAAATTATGCTATGGATCCAATGAAATTCATATTGGAAAATCACAGACCAAATGATCCAACTTTTCAACATGTAAATTAGAGGAGGGAGGGAGGGAGAGAGAATGAGAAAGAAAAAATCTATAAAAATAATAAGATTTAAAATATATCCCATCTTAATCAAATACAACAAAATATCATTAGTTTACTCTGCTTCATACAACAAAGATAGTGCATAGAATTATTCCCCATACTTCTCTATTTGATTATTTTTTCATAATTTTAATTATATTACTTATAATCAAGAACAAATGAAAGAGCCCCACCGACCACTTCCAATCAAAATTCATATTTGGATATTGTTTCATACAGACTTAAAATATTTAAAAATGTGAATTTATGGGACAATTTGAAATTGAACACCAATGGGGCAGTTAATGATTGTGAGGAATTATTAATTATTTAAATGTGTAATAATAGTGCTCTAGTTATTATCCTTATGTCCCTCTGTTACCCACAAAAATGAGAGCCTTTTTCATTTAGAAACATGTATTTGAGGTATATATCAGTGACCTAGTATAACATCTGACAGTTGGTTCAGAAATATAGGCAAGAGGAAAGTTGCTAGAAGCGTAGATGAAATTTTGATATTGTGTATATTGGAAATATTCTATATTAAAAGTTGAAAAAAAGAATAAACAGGAGAGCAGATGTGAACAGCCATGCCCCCTTTCACAGTCAAAGTAGTGGCAGTTCATAGGAATTCTCCTGACTCATCACTGAGCTGAGCCCAGGGACCCTCGTGCGCGGGACGTTTGCAGGGTGGGAACCTGGCCTAACTAGGCTGTGACTGCCCAGGCTGGAAAGGAACATGGTTGTTTCTGATCACAAAAAGGAAAACCTCATTTATCGCTCTCCGCAGCGTTATCAGAAAATGCTATGCAGCACATAAATGGCAACTCTGTAAGTGGATGTTAATGAAATTTTAATGAATTTGAGGTCCTGGCACAGTTTACCCCTGCAGAGCTGAATTTATAAAAATAACAAATAAAAAAGTGCTGCTTTCCTGCTGAATGCTTACAGATGACCACAGCAGCTCTCTGACCAGAATGCAGGGAGCCTCAATTGGGGTGAAGATCTTTCTCAGCCTCATAAAATGTTTAGCCTTGATTTTCCGGGATTCCTAGAGGCACCGAGAATCCCATGGTCAGACATCCTGGGGTCTCAAGTGCTGAACGCCTTGCACATGAGGAGAATTCTGCTTTCATCCCTCCTGCCTCTGAATATTGAGGGTTCCCTATCACTTTAAATGTTTATTGCTGATTGTTTCTTTTTGCCCTTCTAAGTAGTCTGTAAATTCTGTCACCAAGGGGGCTGGGAGAGTTATTGCATGTTGATACACTCACCCAAATAAGTGCTGAGCATTCTTCCTTCCACACACATGGACTTTGGCTCTTGGCCCAGAAGACTTGAGTCAATTTCAGAATCCAATTGTTACAGTAGGTTTGGATTTTCAGACAGGAAAAAGGTGTGCATCCTAAGATCTAAAAGTTGTCCACATTTACATTCCAACTTTCTTTGTAATTAAGCAGACCACAAAGATCAATAGAGAATTTACTAGCATAGAAGAGCATACTGGAATGATTTGGTGAAAGAATTCTGCTGCATTGACAGAAAGGGCAGGGGTGGTGCTCACCAAACCACCTTTAACTGGCTGGGTGAATTCCATTCTCTCTCTCTCACTTCCCACTCCATCCCAACCTTAGACCACAGCCCTTCCAGAAGGTTAACGATGCCCCATGGCCTTGAAATGCATTTTCCACAAGAGAATAATTTCCCATTTTTACAATGCTGGAACAATCACGTGCATTTTAGAGACCCCTACATGACTTTGACTTTGTCAGAAGAGAGTAGTAATTCTCCATTGACAGCTCCCCGTGACTGAAAGAAGTATAATCAAAGTCAATGCATTATTAATGACTCTTCTTTTTAATGACTCAATCACACTGTGAGATGCCTTCAAACATTTTATTTTATATAATTTTTCCTCTTGGAAAAGTCTGCCCACAAATTCAGGAAATACAATAGCTGAATAAAACCAGAAATATTGTGTTGTATATTCTCCAAACAAATTGTCCTTCAAAGAGATTGCCAGAGTAATTTCTGATCACTTTTTCCTGACATGTGGGGATCAGGTAAATGATAAAACCAGATCGAGTTTTTTTGTTTTTTCTCTAACAAGTCGAGAGCTAGGCTTTGGAATCTGAGAGCCCTGATACACGAAACTGATGTGATTTTGAGCAAGTCTTGAAGAAGCTCTTATCACTTGGTTTCTTATTCACTGAAATGAAGCCAATGATACCCTTGATGCAGGCATTGTGTCAGGATTAAATGAGATAATGTATGAGAAGTGGGTTGCTAGCTTCTTATTCTGATTCCAAGCCCCCAGAGTGAAAGTAAGGGCAGGGAGAGGAACCTTAGTGAGTGATTTGGACAAGTACCAGAAGAGAAACCACTGGACTTCTTTATTTCCTTCCAACCAGCAAAACAACCAAAATATAACTATGACCCTTGGCTAATTTAACAGATCCTATCAGGGGCTTCCTGGGTGATGCTAGTGGTAAATAGCTTGCTTGCCACTGCAGGAGACATAAGAGACGTGGGTCCAGTCCCTAGGTCAGGAAGATCCCCTGGAGGAGGGCATGGCAACCCACTCCAGTACCCTTACCTGGAGAACCCCATGGACAGAAAGCCTGGTGGGCTACAGGCCATAGGGTAGCAAAGAGTAGGATACGACTGAAACAACTTAGCACACATCAGGATCCCCCCCGACACCCGCTTGGTCCATCAGCTGCACCTCTGGATCTCAACACCTGCATCTCTTTGCCTGACAGCTTTTCCTGCAAACTCTGCCCATGCACAATGCAGATTGGACTTGCCAGGGAATTGGGGGTCCTTGGAGCAACCTAGAACCAGAAAATTGCAGAAGTGGGTGGATAAACAGTTCAAGTCCCAAACCCTGAAAGGGGGATAACTCTGAGGCGTGTCCTACCCCATCTCTCAGAGTTCTCCAGTTGGATCCAGCCTCAGCTCCCCACTATGATAACTTGCTGGACGATGCCCTTCAGGGAGTAGCCTTCCTGTCTCTGTCTCACCTCCCTGTATCCTCACTCTTCTTGCCTGGGGTCACTTTGAAAATAAATAGTTTGTCTTGGAATCTTTATCTCAATATCTTGCCTCTGGAGGAATCCAAACTAAGACAGATTATTAACTAAGACTGGTTATGACCACCAACAACTGACCCTGAGCTTCCAAGCATTTTTGGAAAATATAATCCTGCTATAGTGAATAGACCAAATTCATGTCTTTGCCTGCTCATTTCGTACCTGTGTCCTGTATGGCCTTCTCCCCTGACCTCCAGGACTGACATGTCACCCTGCCTGCTCAGCCTCTTCACCTGGCTCTTTAAGGTGTGTGTGTGCTAAGTAGCTCAGTCGTGTCCGACTCTTTGGGACCCCATGGACTGTAGCCCGCCAGTCTGCTCTGTCCATGGGATTCTCTATTCAAGAATAATGGAGTGGGCCGCCATTTCCTGCTCCAGGGATCTTCCCAATCCAGAGGTCGAACCTCATCTCTTATGTCTCCTGCATTGGCAGGCAGGTTCTTTAGCACCACCTGGCTCTTTAATAGGTATTTCAAATTTAAAATGGCAAATAGAGAGAAAGAGAGATTTCTCCATGTTCTCCTGCCATTGCTCCTGCATCTCAGTAAACTGTCCTGTTATCTATTCAATTGTTTAAGCCAAGAGCCCTGGCTCCTCTCTTTCCCTCATACTTTACACCAAGTATATGAGTAAGTACTTTTGTCTTTACCCTGAAAACTTCCTCAAATTCAATCATGTGTCACCATCTCCACAGATTCCAGCTTTGTCCTTCCTCAACCAATCTGACCTACTCAGGACTTCCATCATTTCCTATCTCCACAGAATACATGTTTGTTGATTGATCAACAGAGCAGATAGCAAGTTAAATTTTGAGTTGATTTGTGAAATAAATGTCAAGGGAAGACATTATCATTTTGTGCAAAATGACATCAGTTCAGTTCAGTTGCTCAGTCATGTCTGACTCTCTGTGACCCCATGAACCGCAGCACGCTAGGCCCCCCTGTCTATCACCAACTCCCGGAGCCCACCCAAACCCATGCCCATTGAGTCGGTGATGCCATCCAACCATCTCATCCTCTGTTGTCCCCTTCTCCCACCTTCGATCTTTCCCAGCATCAGGGTTTTTTTCAAATGAGTCAGCTCTTCTCATGAGGTGGCCAAAGTATTGGAGTTTCAGATTCAGCATCAGTTCTTCCAATGAACACCCAGGACTGATCTCCTTTAGGAAGGACTGGGTGGATCTCCTTGCAGTCCAAGGGACTCTCAAGAGTCTTCTCTAACACCACAGTTTAAAAGCATCAATTCTTCAGCACTCAGCCCTCTTTATAGTCCAGCTCTCACATCCATACATGACCACTGGAAAAACCATAGCCTTGACTAGACTGACCTTTGTTGACAAAGTAATGTCTCTGCTTTTCAATATGCTGTCTAGATTGGTCATAACTTTCCTTCCAAGGAGTAAGCATCTTTTAATTGCGTGGCTGCAATCACTCTCTGCAGTGATTTTGGAGCCCCCCAAAAATAAAGTCAGCCACTGTTTCCACTGTTTCCCCATCTATTTGCCATGAAGTGATGGGACTGGATGCCATCATCTTCGTTTTCTGAATGTTGAGCTTTAAGCCAACTTTTTCACTCTCCTCTTTCACTTTCATCAAGAGGCTCTTTAGTTCTTCTTCACTTTCTGCCATAAGGGTGGTGTCATCTGGGGTATGCCATATCTGAGGTATTTGTGAGCAATTCTTGCTTAACTGTGTTTTGTGTACAGTTCCTTCATCTCTTCTTTCTTCACATCAGTCCCCTTCTTTCTCCTGCTTCCTTTATCCTATTCTTGTTTCCCCCATTGACTTTCCCTGACCTAGGTTCTGTCTTTATAAATTACTTTTTATTTTCTCGCAAACATTGTTAGCTTTTTATTACTTCAAATTTTAGTTACTTTATTTATTTTGGATTGCAGCCTCCTCTCACATTGTGTCATGAGGAAATCTGGTGCTTTTTCAAGGCTAAGTTGCAAAAAAATTGGCAGTGGGAGTAGTCCACATCCCATCCCTAAATGAGAGTCTTGTGAAAGACTACTCTACTCCAGGTGGGAGCATAACATGAAAATGGTAATAAAAATATCTGCTTTCCAAATTATAAAAAAAAAAAAAAAACAACAACAGAGCTTTAGATTTCTCAGGTATCTGGCATTGACTAGACCCATTTTTGGTGTAATGATAATATCAAGCACAGTAGCTTAAACAAGGTATGAGTTTTTTTTTTTTTTTTTCTTTCAGGCAAGAGAATTTTACAAAGGGACAGTTCAGGATAGGTGTGGTAGCTCCATGATACTATTGATATTTTAGTCTTCCATATTCTTAATCTCCTATCCTTTCCACTTTCTTGTTTGCCTCATGGTCTTAAGATAGATGCCACAGCCCCAGCTATTACATACAAATTTAGAGCAGGAAGAAGAGGGAAGATGCAAGTAATTTGCTAGCTGAATAGCATGCACTTTTACAGAACTTTCTTAAAAACAGGCCCAAACTTGTTTTACCTACATCCTGTTAGACAGAATTTGGTTATATTGTAAATCTTACCTATAGAGGAAACTGGAAAATGTAGTTTTCAAGCTTGGGACACTGTCATCCCCAATTAAGTGAGGAGCCTGTATAAAAAAGAATGGAGGAAAGATATTGGGTCCATGCCATTATAATAATTATGATAATAAAGAATAAATATGGAATGCATAAATGCCAGGAATGTGTTGAACAATGTATGGGACTTTTCTCCTTTAAACCTCACACAAACTTAATGAGCTTAAGTGCTATTATCCCCACTATTTTTCTGATGAAGGAACTGAGGCATAAAGCATTCAGCAATGTGCTCAGTGTGTCATAGATGGTAAATATTGGAAGCTGGGTTCAAATATTTGCAAAGATGCTCTGGAGCCTAGCCTTCTAAGCAACAGTTGATGTTCCCCAACCTGTTTCCAGTCCCTTCACCCATCTCTCTTGGCTGTGAACCACAGGACTGTTATTAAACACTTGGAAAGAAAGTGAAGTCGCTCAGTTGTGTCCGACTCTTTGTGGCCCCCTACCAGGCTCCTCCGTCCATGGGATTTTCCAGGCAAGAGTACTGGAGTGGGTTGCCATTTCCTTCTGCAAACAAAGCAAAATGAAATGAAAATGTGTATGTATGTGTGCATGTGTGTTTACATGATACTATGAATTGAGAAATCCTAAATAGAATAATATCATGGTGTACCAATACCTGGACTCTGACCTCTGAAGTCCTATACCAAGCCTCAGTCCCCTCCATCTCTTCCTCCATTCTAATCTGAATTTAAGGCTGACTCTAAGCATCGTCATGGTCAGTTCCCAGGGTGGAATTTCTAATGACTGACCAGAGGTGTGGTGCTCTTACTGTGCATTTCACTCACTGCTGGCTAATTAAGAGGCCTAAGGAATGCAATGGCATTTGACACTAGATTTAAGTGCTTTCATCCTGTTTATTATTTCAGTCTCAGTTCAGTTCAGTCGCTCAGTCGTGTCCGACTCTGCGACCCCATGAATCGCAGCACGCCAGGCCTCCCTGTTCATCACCATCTCCCGGAGTTCACTCAGACTCACGTCCATCGAGTCTGTGATGCCATCCAGCCATCTCATCCTCTGTCGTCCCCTTCTCCTCCTGCCCCCAATCCCTCACAGCATCAGAGTCTTTTCCTGGTATAAACTCTGAGATGAGACAGTAAAGGCAGGCATTGTAATCCTCATTGTAAGGATGTGGACATCTTAACTCAAAGACATTGAGTGGATCGAGTTTGCTCCTTCCTCTAGGGAGAGAATTTTCTGGACTTTCCTGCGGGCCTGTGATTCATCAGTGGCACTAAAGTGATAAATCCACTAGGTAGGGACTCATGCTTAGACAGAACCAAACTTTAAATCTGCTAGAACTTTATCTTAGCCCTTCCATAACTATCTGATTTAGAACAAAATTAAAAATACCTGGCAAGGACTCAGAGGGGGAAATATGAAAGAGCCATGAGGATGGGCAGGGAAGAAAAATGGAAGAGGAGAGAGAGATGGGATGGAGGAAGGAGAGAGAGGTTTACATTAAGCGTGACTGCCTTTGAGATGTAACCACCAAGCAGCCTCAGTGGGTAAAAGGAAGATTTCAAGGATTCCAGCCACAGGTCAAGTTCATGGAGTTGTGTGGGAATGATAAAGACAGTGACTAGTGTATATCTATGATTAGAATTTAGTAAATACCTTTTAGAATGTGAGTTTTAGGTGGGGTCATTCCTGTGGGTTGTTGGGTACAATTTACATTTATTTTAAGGCTTTATTTTCCATAGTATAATTTCCATTTATGGAACTAACATGACAAAGATGTGCCTGGCTACCAGTTACCGAGTACCTTTCATATTTCAGTCATTGCTTTGTATGTCTCATATATGACCTCACTTAAACCTTTCACACGGAGAAGGCGATGGCACCCCACTCCAGTATTCTTGCCTGGAAAATCCCATGGACGGAGGAGCCTGGTAGGCTGCAGGGGGTCGCAAAGAGTCGGACACGACTGAGCAACTTCACTTTCACTTTTCACTTTCAGGCATTGGAGAAGGAAATGGAAACCCACCCCAGTGTTCTTGCCTGGAGAATCCCAGGGACGGGGCAGCCTGGTGGGCTACCGTCTATGGGGCCGCACAGAGTCGGACACGACTGAAGCGACTTAGCAGCAGCAAACCTTTCACAATCCTGTAGTGTATTATTATCCTCATTTTACTCATAAAGGAGCTGAGGCCCAGAGAAGTCAGGCCATTTCCCCCAGTTCACATAGCTATGAAGTGGCAGGGATAAGAATCTGAATTCAAGTTTTTTGACCAATTCTTCTATATTCTGACCCCTAAACCCATCATATACCACCTATTGAAATAATCAGTGAGTCTCTAGTTGTGATATTGCAAGTGACCGAAAGTGATAAATTAAGAACCTAAAGCATATAGGTTAACCTGGGTTTGCAGTTTGGCTCTTTTTCTAACACCATTGTCTCTGAGGCAAAGGCAGGAAAGCAATGTATAATTGTGTGTGTGTGTGCTTGTATGTGTGTTCACATACATGTGAGTGTGTGCATGTGTGTATGTGTGCACAGACCAGTAAATCAATCCTAATTTATTTGCACCCTTTCTTCTGCTGTTTCTAACTCCCAATTTTGAAACTATTTCTCAAGAATCATTATCTAGGGACACAGCTACTCACAGAACAAGATAGTTAGGGTCATTTAAGATCTCTCTGGCAGAGAGCATTTAAGTTTTCTTGTCTCTGGCTCCCAGTTACAAATCTTCATTAAATCTTAAACACAGAATAAACAAAGCATGAACAGATTGTGAATGCTTCCTAATTCAACAATATGAGATTACCATTTTGTAGCTACTGTTAAATGTTGGAATAGATCCCAAGGAAGTGATTTTAAGGACCACAGTATTTTCATGTGTTTTGGCCTCTTTAAGTCACATTCCCCTGTAGGCATCGACATTGCCAAAAATGTATGCATGTTATGGTTGTCTGGACAAAAAGGTGTGCTTCTTCAGCTGTCTTCATTCACTCATGCAAGTCAGTCAATACTGTCTTTAACCAGTCACACTCATACTGAGGTTTTATGTTTATTTCATATACTTACCTATAAAATAGAAAGAAGTCATTGCAGAGATAAGACAAAGCACATGTATTAAGACTGAGTTTGAGATCCAGCCCTTTTGCTGCTGGCAACAGACCAAGATAGGTGGAGTCTGCTTAAATGAGGGAGAAACGTTATCTAAAGAGAGACTAGTGCAAGGGTCAAGGCCACTTTCAGCTGAAAAAGGAAGGAATAGTAGAGTGTGTTGTGTGTGTGTGTGTGTGTGTGTGTGTGAGGCAGACCTTGGGTTATGTGACGACACCTGTTACCACCTTTAAATACGATTCACTCCCTGCTCTCTGGGCAACGTCACCCCCCAAACTCAACATGGTGCTCAGTCAAGGCATGGTCACAATGCTGAACACCATTGACCCTTTTTCTCTTTTTTTTAACTTAGAGCACTTAGCATAAGTCTAAGTCTCAGCTTTGCATTTCCTAGAGCCTTGGATATTTGTTATTCATAGTTAGCCCTTGCAAAGGAGCTCATCATTTCAAAACAGCAATCCCAAACTTGGCTGTTCACTAGGAATCACTTGGGAAGTTTCAAAAATAGTGTTTACTGTGTCCCATTGCCAGAGACTGTGATTTAATTTGTCCAGAATGTGACCTATTTTTAAAAGGTCCCCAGGTGATTCCAAAGTGAAAGTGAAGTTGCTCAGTCGTGTCCGACTCTTTGCGACCCCATGGACTGTAGCCTATCAGGCTCCTCCGTCCATGGGATTTTCCAGGCAAGAGTGCTGGAGTGGATTGCCATTTCCTTCTCCAAAGCACAGCTAAATTGGGAAACCACTGTTCTAATCCTTTCTGCCTAAAGTGTGTGGTCCATGCCATTGGCATCACTTGAGAGCTTGTTAGAAATACAGGAGTCCGGGCCTCACCTCGACCTACTAGAGTCTGGATTTTAACACACCTGTTCCTGATGCTTGAATTGACTTTCTCTCCCCACCCCAGCTAGCTAGTCTCTTAAAGAGGCTGGAGAACAAAGGCCTTGCTTGTGGAGTGGGGAAGTTATGCCCTGGTGAGCTGACTCTGCCCACAGCAACAGGAGGAGAAAGGAGAACAACTTTGGAGGTGAGAGACCTAGCAAGACGGAAGCCAGATGGGCAAGAGCAGTGACCAGTCGCCCATCTCACTGGCCTGCTGAGTCACTCCTTCAGCGGGAGGGAGGGCGTGTAATTTCTCCAAAGTGGTCTCCTGGAAGCTATTCCTGTTTTAGGAGCTAAGGGAGGAAAATACAAGGAGAGGATCCGAGTCATTTTCACCATCCTTTCACTTGACTAGGACCAGGGAACAGACAACTGGCGGACCTGCCAATGGGTGCTGGCGCGAATGCCACAGAGAAGGACCTAGACCTGTGAAAAGGAGGCACGAGATGGGTGAGCGAGCCATCACGGGGCTTGAGAGTCAGAGGCTCCCAGAAGAAGAGGAAGCAGCCGTGGTGGATGGCCAACAACTTAGATTGTCCCCAGATGATGTTTGCGCCCCAGGGTTTTCTTTTATTCAGGGACTTGGGATTTGCTTTGGTGTCCTGACTTTCAGAAAGGTCACCACAGTTATTTAAGAATCTCATCATTGAGTGAAAGTTAGTGGGGATAGTGACTGGCCTGCTTGGATCATCAACTACATTTTTTTTTTCCATTCAGGAATCTTAAAATGATATCTCTTAAAGGAGCAATTTGTCTTTTTGGAACATTAGCAAAATAAAGGTCCAAGTGAGAGAGAGGACCATAAGCAGCTCTTCCGCTTTCCCTGCCGACTGTTGTAGGACCCAGCCCTGCTCTTGCATCTGTCTTTCATCTTAATTCACAGATATGATATGTTGGTCTTAAAAAGACAGAAAAATGTAAAAACTCAAACAGCCACCAACATAAAACGCAAACATACCAAGTGGAGTGAAGTGAAAGTTGCTCCGTCGTGTCTGACTCTTTGCCACCCCATGAACTATACAGTCCATGGAATTCTCCAGGCTAGTATACAGGAGTGGGTAATCTTTCCCTTCTCCAGGGGATCTTCCCAACCCAGGCATCGAACCCAGGTCTCCCACACTGCAGGTGGATTCATTACCAGCTGAGCCACCAGGGAAGCCCAAACATACCGAACATAAGGAAACTCAGCCTGAGCTCTTCTCCCCCTGCCAAGCTCACAGGCTGCTCATCGCCCTGCTGCCTCCAGAGCACTGTCAGCGGTCACGGCACTGCTTCTTCGCCGTGTCCTTGCTCTTTGCCTCCTGGAATATAACTCTTCCTCAAGTCGTCAGCTGCAACCTGTCTTCCAAAGGCCACGTGTGGCCTCCTCGTTGCCAGATCCAAAGGCTTTTTCTTAGTCTCAGCTCCTTCAGTTTCTGCGGTCATTTATTTGACATTGTTGATTATATTTCCTTTTATCCCTTCAAGTGATCAACTATAACCCTGGGTGAACAAACCATACACACACATGTGACATTTACACAGATGTGTATTTTTTTATTTTGCTTTGTAGAAATGGAATCATATTTTATAATCTTCTCTGCTTCTTGCCTTTCTCACTTAACAGTTCATTGTGGAAATCCCTACAAATGAACTGGCATAGAACTAACTTATTCTTTTAAATATTATGAAAGTACCATAAAAATTTCAGCCATTCCCCTATTGATGGATATTCCAATTTGTTTTCAGACATTTTCCACTCTGGGCTGGTGATTTCATATTATGGGATAAATTCCCAGTTGAGGGATGGCTGGATCAAAAGACACGTGCATGTTTAATTTGTATTTAATGTGTACATTAATTTTAATAGACATTGCCAGATGGCCTCCTCAAAAACTACACCATTTCACATTTCCACCAGTAGTATTTGAGTAGCCCTTCCCAGAAGTATTATAGCCCTTAACATTTTTACAAATCTGTTGCGTTTCTTCAACTACCACAGAAGTTGAGCATCTTTTCAAATGTTTATTAGCCATTTGGATGTGTTTTGTGAACCTGGTTATTTATATTCTTATTTCAATTTCTTAGCCTCCCTGAGCTTCAGCTGCTTCACGAGGTTAATGTGAGGCCTAAATAAAATATTTACATGAAGGCTTTGCCCAAAGTCTGGCACAGACAACACACTTGATAAACGGAAGCTAGTGTTAATTGTTTTGGATTCCTTTTTCCTTATTTAGTTGCTCTTCATCCTCATACCTTTAAAATTCACCTATTTTCCAAGATTCTACTGTCAGATCCCTTTCTTTTTTTTTTTTTAGGACTGATGATTTTGTTTTTTTTAAATCTTAGATCAAGTTTTAACTTAGTCACTTTAACTTTTAAATTCTTTTTTTTTTTTTAATTTTTTTTTTTTACTTTATTTTACTTTACAATACCGTATTGGTTTTGCCATACATTGACATGAATCCGCCACGTGTGTATATGAGCTCCCAGTCCTGAATCCCCCTCCCACCTCCCACCCCATATCCTCTCTCTGGATCATCCCCGTGCACCAGCCCCAAGCATCCTGTATCCTGTATCAAACATAGGCTGGCGCTTCGCTTCTTACATGATAGTATACATGTTTCAAAGCCATTCTCCCAAATCATCCCCCCCTCTCCCTCTCCCTCAGAGTCCAAAAGTCTATTCTATACATCTGTGTCTCTTTTGCTGTCTCGCATACAGGGTCATCATTACCATCTTTCTAAATTCCATATATATGTGTCAGTATACTGTATTGGTGTTTTCCTTTCTGGCTTACTTAGATCCCTTTCTTCTTGACACTCAACACCCTCTTTCTGAACTACCTCCATCACTCCCACAATTTCAACTTTACTAACCCCTAATCTGCTGAGAAAGCAGACTCTCTAATTCTGACTTGCCTTTCAAATTCAAAAGGATCCATTTTCATATCCTACTGGACCCTGTGCTCCCAGCCTTTCCTCCCCACAAACAGGCAAATTCAGCTTCCAAACGTGAGATTCAGCATCTTCCCAGTTCTGCTTCCTGTATCACCAGGGGCACCATTTCCTCCAAACCTTTGAACCTGAAATCTCCAAGTCACCGTGCAGCTTTGTCCAAGGTGTTCGTTTCAGTGGCAAAGCTCCATAAGCGTCTCCGCTATAATGGCTCATGTTTCCATCCTGTTTGTTCTCCTCTCACTGTTTCTACTCTAGCGCACTGCTTCAGCAACTAAAATAGCTAACTAACCAGTCCTTCTTCTGTCAGCTTCTCATGGTTCCAGTCCATCTGTTACATGACAGACAAGATACTCTAAACAGTAGCAGAATCATGTTACCCCAGCAGAAGCATGTACCGGCCCCCTCTTTTACAGAACAAGGTACACACTGGTCTTGGCAAACACTATCGCCATGCCTTCACATACCCTATTTTTCCACTACACCAGTTTCCTTCCTCACCTTCAATGTACCAGGCTTGGGCACTCTCCAGTGGTTTTGCTCTGCTGCCATGACAGGCTTGATGCCTTTCCCTTCTCCTCCTCTTGAATCACATTTCTTTTCCTTTAGTGATATCCTAAATAGAAGGGGAAACAATGGAAACAGTGTCAGACTTTATTTTGGGGGGCTCCAGAATCACTGCAGATGGTGACTGTAGCCATGAAATTAAAAGACGCTTACTCCTTGGAAGGAAAGTTATGACCAACCTAGATAGCATATTGAAAAGCAGAGACATTACTTTGCCAACAAAGGTCCGTCTAGTCAAGGCTGTGTTTTTTCCAGTGGTCATGTATGGATGCGAGAGTTGGACTGTGAAGAAGGCTGAGCGCCGAAGAATTGATGCTTTTGAACTGTGGTGTTGGAGAAGATCCTTGAGAGTCCCTTGCACTGCAAGGAGATCCAACCAGTCCATTCTAAAGGAGATCAGTCCTGGGTGTTCTTTGGAGGACTGATGCTGAAGCTGAAGCACCAATACTTTGGCCACCTCATGCGAAGAGTTGACTCACTGGAAAAGACTCTGATGCTGGGAGGGATTGGGGGCAGGAGGAGAAGGGGACGACAGAGGATGGGATGGCTGGATGGCATCACCAACTTGATGGATGTGAGTTTGTGTAAACTCCGGGAGTTGGTGATGGACAGGGAGGCCTGGCGTGCTGCATTTCATGAGGTTGTAAAGAGTCGGACACGACTGAGTGACTGAACTGAACTTGCCTGGAAAATCCCATGGACGGAGGAGCCTGGTAGGCTGCAGGGGGTCGCAAAGAGTCGGACACGACTGAGCAACTTCACTTTCACTTTTCACTTTCAGGCATTGGAGAAGGAAATGGAAACCCACCCCAGTGTTCTTGCCTGGAGAATCCCAGGGACGGGGCAGCCTGGTGGGCTACCGTCTATGGGGCCGCACAGAGTCGGACACGACTGAAGCGACTTAGCAGCAGCAAACCTTTCACAATCCTGTAGTGTATTATTATCCTCATTTTACTCATAAAGGAGCTGAGGCCCAGAGAAGTCAGGCCATTTCCCCCAGTTCACATAGCTATGAAGTGGCAGGGATAAGAATCTGAATTCAAGTTTTTTGACCAATTCTTCTATATTCTGACCCCTAAACCCATCATATACCACCTATTGAAATAATCAGTGAGTCTCTAGTTGTGATATTGCAAGTGACCGAAAGTGATAAATTAAGAACCTAAAGCATATAGGTTAACCTGGGTTTGCAGTTTGGCTCTTTTTCTAACACCATTGTCTCTGAGGCAAAGGCAGGAAAGCAATGTATAATTGTGTGTGTGTGTGCTTGTATGTGTGTTCACATACATGTGAGTGTGTGCATGTGTGTATGTGTGCACAGACCAGTAAATCAATCCTAATTTATTTGCACCCTTTCTTCTGCTGTTTCTAACTCCCAATTTTGAAACTATTTCTCAAGAATCATTATCTAGGGACACAGCTACTCACAGAACAAGATAGTTAGGGTCATTTAAGATCTCTCTGGCAGAGAGCATTTAAGTTTTCTTGTCTCTGGCTCCCAGTTACAAATCTTCATTAAATCTTAAACACAGAATAAACAAAGCATGAACAGATTGTGAATGCTTCCTAATTCAACAATATGAGATTACCATTTTGTAGCTACTGTTAAATGTTGGAATAGATCCCAAGGAAGTGATTTTAAGGACCACAGTATTTTCATGTGTTTTGGCCTCTTTAAGTCACATTCCCCTGTAGGCATCGACATTGCCAAAAATGTATGCATGTTATGGTTGTCTGGACAAAAAGGTGTGCTTCTTCAGCTGTCTTCATTCACTCATGCAAGTCAGTCAATACTGTCTTTAACCAGTCACACTCATACTGAGGTTTTATGTTTATTTCATATACTTACCTATAAAATAGAAAGAAGTCATTGCAGAGATAAGACAAAGCACATGTATTAAGACTGAGTTTGAGATCCAGCCCTTTTGCTGCTGGCAACAGACCAAGATAGGTGGAGTCTGCTTAAATGAGGGAGAAACGTTATCTAAAGAGAGACTAGTGCAAGGGTCAAGGCCACTTTCAGCTGAAAAAGGAAGGAATAGTAGAGTGTTGTGTGTGTGTGTGTGTGTGTGTGTGAGGCAGACCTTGGGTTATGTGACGACACCTGTTACCACCTTTAAATACGATTCACTCCCTGCTCTCTGGGCAACGTCACCCCCCAAACTCAACATGGTGCTCAGTCAAGGCATGGTCACAATGCTGAACACCATTGACCCTTTTTCTCTTTTTTTTAACTTAGAGCACTTAGCATAAGTCTAAGTCTCAGCTTTGCATTTCCTAGAGCCTTGGATATTTGTTATTCATAGTTAGCCCTTGCAAAGGAGCTCATCATTTCAAAACAGCAATCCCAAACTTGGCTGTTCACTAGGAATCACTTGGGAAGTTTCAAAAATAGTGTTTACTGTGTCCCATTGCCAGAGACTGTGATTTAATTTGTCCAGAATGTGACCTATTTTTAAAAGGTCCCCAGGTGATTCCAAAGTGAAAGTGAAGTTGCTCAGTCGTGTCCGACTCTTTGCGACCCCATGGACTGTAGCCTATCAGGCTCCTCCGTCCATGGGATTTTCCAGGCAAGAGTGCTGGAGTGGATTGCCATTTCCTTCTCCAAAGCACAGCTAAATTGGGAAACCACTGTTCTAATCCTTTCTGCCTAAAGTGTGTGGTCCATGCCATTGGCATCACTTGAGAGCTTGTTAGAAATACAGGAGTCCGGGCCTCACCTCGACCTACTAGAGTCTGGATTTTAACACACCTGTTCCTGATGCTTGAATTGACTTTCTCTCCCCACCCCAGCTAGCTAGTCTCTTAAAGAGGCTGGAGAACAAAGGCCTTGCTTGTGGAGTGGGGAAGTTATGCCCTGGTGAGCTGACTCTGCCCACAGCAACAGGAGGAGAAAGGAGAACAACTTTGGAGGTGAGAGACCTAGCAAGACGGAAGCCAGATGGGCAAGAGCAGTGACCAGTCGCCCATCTCACTGGCCTGCTGAGTCACTCCTTCAGCGGGAGGGAGGGCGTGTAATTTCTCCAAAGTGGTCTCCTGGAAGCTATTCCTGTTTTAGGAGCTAAGGGAGGAAAATACAAGGAGAGGATCCGAGTCATTTTCACCATCCTTTCACTTGACTAGGACCAGGGAACAGACAACTGGCGGACCTGCCAATGGGTGCTGGCGCGAATGCCACAGAGAAGGACCTAGACCTGTGAAAAGGAGGCACGAGATGGGTGAGCGAGCCATCACGGGGCTTGAGAGTCAGAGGCTCCCAGAAGAAGAGGAAGCAGCCGTGGTGGATGGCCAACAACTTAGATTGTCCCCAGATGATGTTTGCGCCCCAGGGTTTTCTTTTATTCAGGGACTTGGGATTTGCTTTGGTGTCCTGACTTTCAGAAAGGTCACCACAGTTATTTAAGAATCTCATCATTGAGTGAAAGTTAGTGGGGATAGTGACTGGCCTGCTTGGATCATCAACTACATTTTTTTTTTCCATTCAGGAATCTTAAAATGATATCTCTTAAAGGAGCAATTTGTCTTTTTGGAACATTAGCAAAATAAAGGTCCAAGTGAGAGAGAGGACCATAAGCAGCTCTTCCGCTTTCCCTGCCGACTGTTGTAGGACCCAGCCCTGCTCTTGCATCTGTCTTTCATCTTAATTCACAGATATGATATGTTGGTCTTAAAAAGACAGAAAAATGTAAAAACTCAAACAGCCACCAACATAAAACGCAAACATACCAAGTGGAGTGAAGTGAAAGTTGCTCCGTCGTGTCTGACTCTTTGCCACCCCATGAACTATACAGTCCATGGAATTCTCCAGGCTAGTATACAGGAGTGGGTAATCTTTCCCTTCTCCAGGGGATCTTCCCAACCCAGGCATCGAACCCAGGTCTCCCACACTGCAGGTGGATTCATTACCAGCTGAGCCACCAGGGAAGCCCAAACATACCGAACATAAGGAAACTCAGCCTGAGCTCTTCTCCCCCTGCCAAGCTCACAGGCTGCTCATCGCCCTGCTGCCTCCAGAGCACTGTCAGCGGTCACGGCACTGCTTCTTCGCCGTGTCCTTGCTCTTTGCCTCCTGGAATATAACTCTTCCTCAAGTCGTCAGCTGCAACCTGTCTTCCAAAGGCCACGTGTGGCCTCCTCGTTGCCAGATCCAAAGGCTTTTTCTTAGTCTCAGCTCCTTCAGTTTCTGCGGTCATTTATTTGACATTGTTGATTATATTTCCTTTTATCCCTTCAAGTGATCAACTATAACCCTGGGTGAACAAACCATACACACACATGTGACATTTACACAGATGTGTATTTTTTTATTTTGCTTTGTAGAAATGGAATCATATTTTATAATCTTCTCTGCTTCTTGCCTTTCTCACTTAACAGTTCATTGTGGAAATCCCTACAAATGAACTGGCATAGAACTAACTTATTCTTTTAAATATTATGAAAGTACCATAAAAATTTCAGCCATTCCCCTATTGATGGATATTCCAATTTGTTTTCAGACATTTTCCACTCTGGGCTGGTGATTTCATATTATGGGATAAATTCCCAGTTGAGGGATGGCTGGATCAAAAGACACGTGCATGTTTAATTTGTATTTAATGTGTACATTAATTTTAATAGACATTGCCAGATGGCCTCCTCAAAAACTACACCATTTCACATTTCCACCAGTAGTATTTGAGTAGCCCTTCCCAGAAGTATTATAGCCCTTAACATTTTTACAAATCTGTTGCGTTTCTTCAACTACCACAGAAGTTGAGCATCTTTTCAAATGTTTATTAGCCATTTGGATGTGTTTTGTGAACCTGGTTATTTATATTCTTATTTCAATTTCTTAGCCTCCCTGAGCTTCAGCTGCTTCACGAGGTTAATGTGAGGCCTAAATAAAATATTTACATGAAGGCTTTGCCCAAAGTCTGGCACAGACAACACACTTGATAAACGGAAGCTAGTGTTAATTGTTTTGGATTCCTTTTTCCTTATTTAGTTGCTCTTCATCCTCATACCTTTAAAATTCACCTATTTTCCAAGATTCTACTGTCAGATCCCTTTCTTTTTTTTTTTTTAGGACTGATGATTTTGTTTTTTTTAAATCTTAGATCAAGTTTTAACTTAGTCACTTTAACTTTTAAATTCTTTTTTTTTTTTTAATTTTTTTTTTTTACTTTATTTTACTTTACAATACCGTATTGGTTTTGCCATACATTGACATGAATCCGCCACGTGTGTATATGAGCTCCCAGTCCTGAATCCCCCTCCCACCTCCCACCCCATATCCTCTCTCTGGATCATCCCCGTGCACCAGCCCCAAGCATCCTGTATCCTGTATCAAACATAGGCTGGCGCTTCGCTTCTTACATGATAGTATACATGTTTCAAAGCCATTCTCCCAAATCATCCCCCCCTCTCCCTCTCCCTCAGAGTCCAAAAGTCTATTCTATACATCTGTGTCTCTTTTGCTGTCTCGCATACAGGGTCATCATTACCATCTTTCTAAATTCCATATATATGTGTCAGTATACTGTATTGGTGTTTTCCTTTCTGGCTTACTTAGATCCCTTTCTTCTTGACACTCAACACCCTCTTTCTGAACTACCTCCATCACTCCCACAATTTCAACTTTACTAACCCCTAATCTGCTGAGAAAGCAGACTCTCTAATTCTGACTTGCCTTTCAAATTCAAAAGGATCCATTTTCATATCCTACTGGACCCTGTGCTCCCAGCCTTTCCTCCCCACAAACAGGCAAATTCAGCTTCCAAACGTGAGATTCAGCATCTTCCCAGTTCTGCTTCCTGTATCACCAGGGGCACCATTTCCTCCAAACCTTTGAACCTGAAATCTCCAAGTCACCGTGCAGCTTTGTCCAAGGTGTTCGTTTCAGTGGCAAAGCTCCATAAGCGTCTCCGCTATAATGGCTCATGTTTCCATCCTGTTTGTTCTCCTCTCACTGTTTCTACTCTAGCGCACTGCTTCAGCAACTAAAATAGCTAACTAACCAGTCCTTCTTCTGTCAGCTTCTCATGGTTCCAGTCCATCTGTTACATGACAGACAAGATACTCTAAACAGTAGCAGAATCATGTTACCCCAGCAGAAGCATGTACCGGCCCCCTCTTTTACAGAACAAGGTACACACTGGTCTTGGCAAACACTATCGCCATGCCTTCACATACCCTATTTTTCCACTACACCAGTTTCCTTCCTCACCTTCAATGTACCAGGCTTGGGCACTCTCCAGTGGTTTTGCTCTGCTGCCATGACAGGCTTGATGCCTTTCCCTTCTCCTCCTCTTGAATCACATTTCTTTTCCTTTAGTGATATCCTAAATAGAAGGGGAAACAATGGAAACAGTGTCAGACTTTATTTTGGGGGGCTCCAGAATCACTGCAGATGGTGACTGTAGCCATGAAATTAAAAGACGCTTACTCCTTGGAAGGAAAGTTATGACCAACCTAGATAGCATATTGAAAAGCAGAGACATTACTTTGCCAACAAAGGTCCGTCTAGTCAAGGCTGTGTTTTTTCCAGTGGTCATGTATGGATGCGAGAGTTGGACTGTGAAGAAGGCTGAGTGCCGAAGAATTGATGCTTTTGAACTGTGGTGTTGGAGAAGATCCTTGAGAGTCCCTTGCACTGCAAGGAGATCCAACCAGTCCATTCTAAAGGAGATCAGTCCTGGGTGTTCTTTGGAGGACTGATGCTGAAGCTGAAGCACCAATACTTTGGCCACCTCATGCGAAGAGTTGACTCACTGGAAAAGACTCTGATGCTGGGAGGGATTGGGGGCAGGAGGAGAAGGGGACGACAGAGGATGGGATGGCTGGATGGCATCACCAACTTGATGGATGTGAGTTTGTGTAAACTCCGGGAGTTGGTGATGGACAGGGAGGCCTGGCGTGCTGCATTTCATGAGGTTGTAAAGAGTCGGACACGACTGAGTGACTGAACTGAACTGAGTGATATCCTCCTCCTTCACCCAACTAGATTGAATCAGCTACTGTAGCAGTTTCCAGCAGCTACTCCCAATTTAACTTTTCTGTAATAATAATTATTATAATATCACTTACATGATTCTTCTTGCTTCACTAGATTCTAAGCTTCTTGAAGGCCAGAGTCTGCTTCTTGTTTCCAATTATATTTTCTTTCTTTGCTGTTTTCTCATCTTGGTTTCTTGTCTGGTACCTTACAAATGCTCCTTCCTTTCTTAAAAAGACTGTAATTTTATAATAAGTATATGGCTGAGATTTGGGATTAGGGACAAATGAAATAAAACTGGAGAAAGCTTTGCCAAGAATCAGTTGTCTTAGCTCCCCATACATGGCAGTCAGTGGCAATGAGACTGGTACATCCCACGGGTACCTTGTTTGCTCATGTGCAATAGTATATGAACACATGTTGTCCTAGTTGACCAACATTTGCAGTCAAAATATTTCTCATAAGCATCTGCCTTTTCCTGAAAGAAGACATGTTGGCAAGAGTCGATTTGCATTCTCTGTTGGCAGAATTGATGGGGATGAGCAACTGCAGCCTCCTTTGGGCTGGCACTGGGTCTCATCCTTGCTTTAGCCCTACCCGGGCTTCTACACCCGCGGATAGTTGCCTGCCTGACTCCTGCAGGCACCTGAGCCCATGTTCACAGCGCTAACTCCGTGTGGGGCCCTGGGCTCATCAACTGACCCTTGGACCTCATGTTCTCATCTGTATAACAGGCAAGAAAGTAGATCATTCTGTATCCTTACCAAAGGTCCTTTTTATTCATTTCTTCCCTATAGACCTCATGTTTAAAATGTTTCTCTGTGAAACAATGCACCTATTAAGCCTACCTATGTTCTTCCACTTATGCTGCCTTCTTTTTCCATATTGATTCATATTTTAACCTATAGTTCATAATTATGAGTTATAATAATATTCTGAAATACCATAGCTTTCTAGCATACTTGTTTTGCTAGCTAAATAGTGATGTGAAGATAGCATATGAATACTTAAGTAGTCCTTACTGCTGTTGGTTGCTCAGTTTTGTTTAGCTCTCTACCTTCTGTTCCAGACTGTTACTGTGACAACCTGGCAGGGGCCTCTGGGAACAATGGCTGGATCCACTAGCTAGTGGCTCTGGCAATTCCTGTGAAATCATTAGGAGCCAGTCAGAGCTGTTATAATACTGAATTTATAAATACACACACAAACACGTTGTTATTGTTTACTTGCTCAGTCGTGTCTGACTCCTTTGAAACCTCATGAACCATAGCTTCTTGGACTCCTCTGCCCATGGGATTTTCCAGGCATAGATGCTGGAGTGGGTTGCCATTCCCTTCCCCAGGAGATCTTCCCAAACCAGGGATTGAACCCACGTCTGCATTGCAGGTGGATCCTTTACCACTGAGTTGCCAGGGAAACTCTATATATTAATATATATAGAGAGTTATATTATATATATATAATATATATATATTATAAGTTATATATATATTAATATATATATATATTCCCACTCCTTTCCCAATCCCATTCCTTAATTGTTTTGAATAAAATTGTTTAATTCCTTTTTTCCATGTGAGCATTTAAAAAACTTGCAAGCATACTATACATTCTACCATTCTATTTGCATTTTTTCTTCTTACTCTCAATATGAATAAGATATCCTTCCATTCCAATACATCTTCATCTACCTCACTCTTGTTAATTGCTTTTATCATTCCAATGAATGTGAATATCATAAAGTATTTAGCTAGTTTCCTTCTGAGGGACAGTTAGGTTGTTTCCAATTCTTTTTCTAGTCTAATGATCAGTATCCTTGCTGGAGAGAAAGGTAAAACAGTCATTGCATGACTGGGTTTCTGGCCAAAATGTTAACTATTCATAGATATTTGAGAGTTAATTCCATATGCATATGCAAAATCCTCTAGCAACTGAGTCATTTTCTAGATCACTTTTTCAGGTGTGAGAATCTAGACTTCATACTAAATACCCATTTTAATCATAAAATTAGCAACTCACATGTTCTGAGCACTCATTATGTGCCAAGATCTGTGCTAAGTACTTTACATAAGTTGTTACATTCAATCCTCCCAATAATCCTAAAGGCAGATATTGTTATTACATACATTTTACCCAAATACAGGCAAAGTAATTTGCTCAAAGTCACATAAGTCTTAAAGGGGTAGAACTTGAATTTGAGCACAGACAAGCCCAGGCTGGAAACTATGTTCTTAACTTTGATTGCTGAGAGGTCAGGAGAGCTCTCATAGGGTCTGCTTTTCTCCCCAACCCTCCAGGTGTGTGGAGCTGTAACTGAGGAATGTGGGGGGAAGGACAGATAATCTCTCCTAGGCCAAGAGTGTCATCAGAACTAGGCTATTCCCCCAAAAAGAGACAAGTGGGAGCAGCAAAGCCAGACCTCATTTCCTTTACAACTTGTTAACTCTAGAATGCTTTCACATTACAAGCTCTCTATAGTCTCTTGAGACATAGTTTATGTTTATGCAGAAACAGACTGTAGAGGGGAAAGCCTCATCTTCTTAAGATTTAGATACGCCACAACTAGCTGTGTGATCGTGGTTGCCTTCATCAGACAGTGAAGCTTGGATCCTTTGGTCTCCAAGGGATAATTTTGAAATAATTTCAGACTTACAGAAAAATCTTGAAAACAGTACAAAGAATTCTTATTCCTACTTACCTTTCCAGTCCATTCTGAAGGAGATCAACAACCCTGGGATTTCTTTGGAAGGAATGATGCTAAAGCTGAAACTCCAGTACTTTTGCCACCTCATGCGAAGAGTTGACTCATTGGAAAAGACTCTTATGCTGGGAGGGATTGGGGGCAGGAGGAGAAGGGGACGACCGAGGATGAGACGGCTGGATGGCATCACTGACTCGATGGACGTGAGTCTGAGTGACCTCCGGGAGATGGTGATGAACAGGGAGGCCTAGCGTGCTGCGATTCACGGGGTCGCAAATAGTCGGACGCGACTGAGCGACTGAACTGAACTGAACTTACCTTTCACCAGAATTCTCCATGTTAAGAGTTTACCATGTTTGCTCTGTTCTTCTCCATCCCCTCTTCACACACACACACACACACACATGGATTAGTTTTTAAAACATATCATTATGTTTATTACTGCACTGTTAGGAGTAAATGGAGTAAATTATTGACATTGTGCCTATTTGCCTTTAAATATTTGTGCATTTCCTAAAAATACAGACATTCTCTTATCTAACCATAAGGCGATTATTTAAAATCTGGATAGTAATATTGGTGACAGTACTATATCCCAATCTGCACATCTTATTTGAGTTTTACCAACTCAACCAACGTGTTTTGTAATAAAATAATTGTATTTTTTCTGTTCTAGTCTCCAGTTCAGGATCATATATTACATTTTGTTGTCATTTATTTTTTGGTCTCCTAAAATGTGGAAAAGTTCTGCAATCTGTTTATCTTAAGAGAGTTTGACATTTTTGAATAGTACAAGCCAGTTGTTTTGTGGAAATCCCTAATTTTGGTTTGTCTGATGTTTCCAAATGGTTAGATTCATGTTATGTATCTTTGCCAAGAATGTCATGGATGTAAAGTTGTGTCCTTCTTGGTGCCTCATGTTGGGAAGCAAAGGATGGTTAATTACTACCAGTATTGGTTAATTTCAAGACCTGATAATAGTGGGATCTGTCAGATTTCTCCCTTATAAAGTTACTATTTTTTCTTTGTAATTACTAGGGGTCTTAATTCAGTATCCCATTTATCATCAAAATTTTCATCCAGTAGTTTTAGTAACCAAACCATCAATGATTTTTATCTGAAACATTATTTATAATTTCGTTGCCAGAAACATACTGAGATTCTTGTTTTGTAACTTTTACTTACAAAGACCTTATAAAATAAAAATTCAACATGGAGTGACTTCAGTACCATGTGGATGAGTTCATCATCCAAAGTGGATCATATTTAACTTTGTAGTTTGTAGTTATTGATCACATTTACTACTGAGGTTAAGGATAAGTATATAAGGATAAGTACACAAGGAAAACAACAGCTTTTATCATCCTATTAGGTATTTTTTCCCGTTTTATAGAGATACCATTGACAAATAGCACTGTATGAGTTGAAGGAGTACAGCATATGGTTTGACTTATATAAATTGTAAAATAATTACCATAATAAGTCTGGTTAACACTCATCCTCTCATATAGATTTAAAAAAAAAGAAAGAAAAAAATGTTTTTCCCCTTGTAATGAGAACTCTTAGGATATATTCTTTTAACAACTTTCAAATATTTCTTCAAATATATCTAAGAGAAACTTTTGCTTTGAGAAAGAAAATACTCGAACTTCCAAATGCTAAAGTTGAAGGTTATTCTTGTGGGAACTTACACTCTTTTTAATGGATCACTTATATTTGAGGTCTACTTACTTGCCAAATATCAAACACTTAGGTTCAAGAAGAAGGCCAACCGAATTTCATGATTATTTTTAAGGGGACAAATAAAAGAAATATAGACATTTATCACTTCCTGGCTGCAAGATTGACACTGGTGCTTAGCTTTCCGCAGTGCTCATAACCCTTCACTCCTCCAGTCTGGGCTTCATTCGTGGTCTCCACTTCCAGGGCTGCTTTCCCTTGCTGTGGTCCTCAGGGAGATGCTGAGTCTTTTCAACTAGCTGGACTTGGGTAGACCTCCTTGTGCCTTACTGTTTTCTCAAAGCTTGGGAAGTTATGATCTAAGCCTGTGTTCTTTAACTTATGAGCAACGTCACTTCCCTCCGAGGGTTTTGGCCCCATCCTTTCTCACCCCTAAAAACACAATATTGTAACAATCATTCTCACAAAGATGGGTCCATTTCTCTACACATTGAGCTTTTCCTTAATCTTTGCTGCCTTGCACCCTGATGGAAAGCTGCAAGATATACTCCTGTGTGTGAGAATATTTCCTTGCTGAGAGTACGGGGTTATTTTTTACACAAATGTCTGTGTTCAGCAATCAGCAGGGAAGTCTTAACACAGCACATGTGAGGCCAATGAGAATGCAGAGTTTGGTGGGGAAGATGGAATCTGCATCACTGATCCCTTCACTCAGGTTGTGTGTGTCCTAAGAAAAGACTGCAGACGTCTTTCCCTCCAGTTCCTCTCTTTATTATTTTTCCCCCTCTATCAGAGGAAAGGAAGAACTAAATTAGGAGGACATGGTTATCTGCTGATTCCCAAATTAATCATGGCATCCTCCCAAGAAACTATGATCGCTCCTCTCATGTGCTTTTTTCCAAGGATCTGTAGATCTGGCAAAATACCACAAATGTCCTGTCTTCATCTCCTGTCCACAAGCACTAATTACTTTATTGACTTTTTAATGAATTAACAATTTAAATTTAAGAAATACGTATTTTATATTTACTTTGTGTCAAGAACCATGTTATAGACTATGAATAGGACAACAAATAAGACAGGAGACCTACCATGAGAAGAAAGAGACTCAGAACAAATATAATCTTTACTGGGCATAAATATAGTGGAACCACAAAGAAAAGAAACAATGGTTGTATCTGTAGAATTGAGGGAAGGCTCTCGGAAGGGAGTGACAGTTGTGCTAGATATTGAAGAATGAGTAGGAATTCATCAGAAAGAGAAGGAAATAGGGAAACTCATGTCAGGGAGAAGCTTAGCAATATGGAAAAGTAGGTGATGGAATGGCAACCCACTCTTATATTCTTGCCTGGAAAATCCCATGGACAGAGGAGCCTGGTGGGCTATAGTCCATGGGTGGCAAAGTGTTGAACATGAATGAGTGGCTGAGCACAAACACACATGGAAAAATACAGTGTATTCGGATAAAGGCTTAGAGTCTGGTGTGGCTCAAGCTTGTGCCATTTGGAGACTTTTAAGCATCATGACTTAGCAGACAGAGCCCAGGCTCAGAGGCGAGACTAACCTGGGTTTCAATGTCATTTCCGTGTTTTACTGGGAAAATATGGTTGGTTAAATGATTGACTCTTTCTCAGTCTCCATTATTTCATCTATAAAGTGGAGATGTAGTTTCCATCTTCAGTGTTGTGAAGAGTCAGTGGGAATGCATACAGGGGGCTTGGCATAGAGCTCAGGAAAGGGGGACTTTTCACCATGTTTCTTTCTATTTCCCTTACCAGGTAGAGGGGTAAGAATGGCAGTTGGTGAAACTAAAAGTAGGGTTTGTGCTCAGGACTGAAGGTCTCAAATATTTTGCTCTGAAGTTTAGACTATGTGCTATCTGATCAACACTCCCCTTAGGCTCCACTTTGCACTCATTTGGTCTCATTCCAATCAAAATAAATCCTACTTCCTTGAGGGCTGCCAGTCACAGCTAAGTGGCATCTGAGATCTGAAAAAAGTACTTAGCTTGAAGGCATGACTATGGTAAAAAAGAGAACGATACAAATGAGAAAAAAGCAGTCCTCAACAGCAACTTCAGGAAATGTTAATCAGCCTTCAGGATCTGAGGGGTGAGAAAATGGGTATTACCTCTCATGCATGAATTCAGAGGACAAAACTGTGTGGATAATTGAGTTAGATCACAGCATCTTGCAGAAACAAAAAAGTTTCTCAGATAAGGCAAAGGTGAAACCCAGTCAACCAGAAAGAGCTAGGTGAGTGGCCTTCCTCCTTCATCACCACCTAGACAACACAAAGAAATTCTCAGTCCAGACAGGAAGGTCAGCTGTCAGCAGACCATTTTTCAGTATATCCCAAGAGAACTTACATGTAGTTTATGTGACCAAAGGCAACCAGTGGCGGGGGGTGGGTATTAGGATATTTTAGTAAATAATAGCCAGTAAACAGTGGCCAACATGGTTTCATTCTCTATGTGTTTTGATTGCTCAGTAAAGCAAATAGAAAAAGGTATTTTTAAAGTCTGAAGAAGATGGTAATAAAATAGTGGGCCAGTGATTTGGGAAGAAAATATAAAAAACCCAGATAGGAAATAAAATCTTTATTTTAAATGATTTTCTTAAATATGCTTTAACATATATGTTGAAAACTGTGCAATAGTGGTTAACCAATAGTATTAATTATGCAAAAGGTACAGTTTTAAGGATGTACCAGGTAGTGATGTTTAATAGCAGAAAAAAAATTGCAAACGATGACAGGAAAATGGTTGAACAAATCAGTGATCCTCATTTGGTGGAATTATACACTGCTATTAAAACTTATGTTTTGGAAAACGTATTTTGGTGACCAAGCATAATATCATCAAATAATTTAATTAAAATGCAAAAAATAATGGGATAAATAAAAGTAAGGTGACTACATATAAATGAAGACAAAGTTATAGAAGAAGTGTAACAGGTTAAAGCAAAAAAGACCAACTAGAGGGATTATCTTTGAAATGCTTATAAAGAAGACCTACAGAAATTTATCCTGCAGACATATGCTCATGTGTTGATGGCAACACATTCATATACATACTTTTGAGACAATTGGAAGTTCAAACACTGAATATTTGATGCTATTTAGGAATTGTTAATATGTTTGGGTATGATGGTTGGATTTGATTTTTAAAGTCCTCTTTTAGAGATATAATCAGAAATACACACACACACACATATATATATATGTATCACTCACCACACCATACACAAAAATAAGCTCAAAAGAGTTTAAAGACCTAAATATAAGACATGACACCATAACACTCCTAGAAAAGAACTAGGCAATATATTCTCTGAGATAAATCATAGCAATATCTTCTTTGGTCACTCTCCCAAGGCAAAATAAATAAAACCAAAAATAAACAAATGGGAACTAATAAAACTTAAAAGCTTTTTCACAGCAAAGGAAACAATCAACAAAGTGAAAAGACAACTGACCAATTGGGAGAAAATATTTGCAAATGATATGACGGACAAGGGATTAATATCCAAAATATACAGACAGCTCATACAACCCAATATTGGAAAAAACAACCCGAGTAACGAGTGAGGAGAAGACCTAGATACACATTTCCAAAGAAGGCCTACAGACAGATGGCCTACAGACACACAAAAAGATGCTCAGCATCACTAAATATTAGAAAAATGCAAATCAGAAACCTGATGGGGTATCACCTCACACCTGTCAGAATGGCTATGATCAAAAAGTCTCCTTTCTAGAGAGGGTGTGGAGAAAAGGTAATCCTCCTATACTGTTGGTGGGAATGTAAATTGGCACAGCCATCATGAAAAGCAGTATGGAGATTCCTTAAAAAATGAAAAATAGATCTACCATATGACCCACAATCCCACTCCTGGGTATATAGTATATATGTGGAAAAAATGAAAATTCTAGTTTGTAAAGATCCGTACACCCCAATCATATTAACACATTTTGCAATAGTCAAGACATGGAAACAACCCAATCAATATTCAGTTGCCTTATGGAGATGTAGTATACACACACACACACACACGCATATATATAGGCTTCTGGCTCAGCGGTAAAGAATCTGCCTGTCAATACAGGAGACTCTGGAAACATCCATCCCTTGGAAGAGAAAATTCCTCTGGAGAAGGAAATGGCAACCCATGCCACTATTCTTGCTTGGGAAATCCCATGGACAAAAGAGCCTGGTGGGCTACAGGCTTGCAAAGAGTCGGCCACCACTGAATGAGCATGTGTGTGCACACATGCACACATGCGTGCATACACACACACACACACAGTGAAATATTTCTCATCCAGAAAAAAAGGATGAAATACAGTCAGTTGAAGCAACATGGATGGACTTAGAGAATATTATACTCAGTGAAGTAAGTCAGAAAAAGAGAAATATTCTATGAGATATATAAGTAAGTGAAGTCGCTCAGTTGTGTCCGACTCTTTGCAACCCCATGGAGCCTATCAGGCTCCTCCATCCATGGGATTTTCCAGGCAAGAGTGCTGGAGTGGATTGCCATTTCCTTCTCCAGGGGATTTTCCCAACCCAGGGATCAAACCCGGGTCTCCCACATTGCAGGCAGACGCTTTACCATCTGAACCACCAGGGAAGCATATATATATTATCAGTTCAGTTCAGTCGCTCAGTCGTGTTTGACTCTTTGCGACCCCATGAATTGCAGCACGCCAGGCCTCCCCGTCCATCACCAACTCCCGGAGTTCACTCAGACTCATGTCCATCGAGTCAGCCATCTCATCCTCTGTTGTCCCCGTCTCCTCCTGTCCCCAATCCCTCCCAGCATCAGAATCTTTTCCAGTGAGTCAACTTTTCGCACAAGGTGGCCAAAGTATTAGAGTTTCAGCTTTAGCATTATTCCTTCCAAAGAAATTCCAGGGCTGATCTCCTTTAGAATGGACTGGTTGGATCTCCTTGCAGTCCAATATATATATATTCAGAATATAAAAATAAAAATAGACTCACAGATATAGAAAACAAAGTTATGGGTACCAAAGGGGAGAGGGAGGAAGGGATAAATTAGGAGTATCAGATACAAATAACTATGCATAGGATAGATTAGAGGTAAGGATGTACTGTACAGCAAAGGGGATTATATTCAATATCTTAGAATAACCTATAATGGAAATAATCTGAAAAAATAGATATATAAAACTGAGTGATTTATATGTATACCTAAAACTAACACAATATTGTAAATAAGCTATACTTCAATTTTTTAAAAAAAGTGATGTCAGGGAGTTTTTTCAAAATAACGCAGTTTCACTTCTTGCAGTGAAAGAGGCAAGGAGTAAAATATGTTCAGCTGCTCACTGTACTCCTGCTGACCAACACCTTGTCCACTGGGTAGGGTGGGAATGGATACTGTGAAAGAAATAATGAAGATACACAAGTATGTTGGATCAACCACAATGGATCAAATTCCTGAGGACAGTCTTTTCCCCTCTAAGAATGCATTTTTGGCAGGCTACAAAATACATTTTTCTTATCTGTTTGCCATACTGAATTAAGAAAACTTAAAAATTAAGGCAGCTTAAAAATGGTATAAAGAACTTCTATGCATTATACTCAGCCTTGCCTCACACTCCCCACCCCCTAGGCTGGTAAAATTCTTGAAGCCCCAGTTTGCAGTGAGGAACCCTGCTTCTTGATTCTTCAGGAAGAAGATAAAACCTTATTCCTAAAGAGTCATACTTGTCTATCCAAACCTGTCTGGGACTGCCTGCAGGACTGGTGCAAGGTTCTTATCTTTGCTTTGCATAACTTAGAACTCACTCAGGATAATAAAGCAGTAGATATTTCTCAAAACTTTGGAAGGCAAAGAAACAACCTACAGCCACCTGGAGGACAAGGATTACAGTTGACACAAACAATGCAACACTGAAAGCCTGGGAGAAAAAGCTAGGACAGAGGTTTCAATGGGGAATTAGGGCATTCAAAGGTACCTGTGTGTACTGAAGAAATTACAAAGTCACATGCTTGCCCAGTGCTGGACACATGCTCACAAGAGTCCTGAGAAGACACTAAGCTTTCCACCTTTGGTTGATCTATAGACCCTATGTAAGCAGGAAGTGAAAGTAAGGCAGAGTTCTAAGCAGCATGGCAAAATGTTGAAGGAGTGGTACAGCCAATGTTGCTAGGGGGTTTCAACATCGGATTTAAGGAGGCATAAGTAGGAACTAGTAAACTTGAAGATCAGTTCAGTTCAGTTCAGTCGCTCAGTCGTGTCCGACTCTTTGCGACCCCATGAATCACAGCACGCCAGGCCTCCCTGTCCATCACCAACTCCTGGAGTTCACTCAGACTGAAGTCCATCGAGTCAGTGATGCCATCCAGCCATCTCATCCTCTGTCGTCCCCTTCTCCTCCTGTGCCCAATCCCCCCCAGCATCAAAGTCTTTTCCAATGAGTCAACTCTTCGCGTGAGATATCCAAAGTACTGGAGTTTCAGCTTTAGCATCAGTCCTTCCAAAGAAATCCCAGGGCTGATCTCCTTCAGAATGGACTGGTTGGATCTCCTTGCAGTCCAGGGGACTCTCAAGAGTCTTCTCCAACACCACAGTTCAAAAGCATCAATTCTTCAGCACTCAGCTTTCTTCACAGTCCAACTCTCACATCCATACATGACTACTGGAAAAACCATAGCCTTGACTAGACGGACCTTAGTCAGCAAAGTTATGTCTCTGCTTTTAAATATGCTATCTAGGTTGGTCATAACTTTTCTTCCAGGGAGTAAGCATCTTTTAATTTCATGGCTGCAGTCACCATCTGCAGTGATTTTGGAGCCCAAAAAAATAAAGTCTGACACTGTTTCCACTGTTTCCCCATCTATTTCCCATGAAGTGATGGGACCAGATGCCATGATCTTCATTTTCTGAATGTTGAGCTTTAAGCCAACATTTTCCCTCTCCTCTTTCAATTTCATCAGAGGCTTTTTAGTTCCTCTTCACTTTCTGCCATAAGGGTGGTGTCATCTGCATATCTGAGGTTACTGATATTTCTCCCGGCAATCTTGATTCCAGCTTGTGTTTCTTCCAGTCCAGCGTTTCTCATGATGTGCTCTGCATAGAAGTTAAATAAGCAGGGTGACAATATACAGCCTTGACGTACTCCTTTTCCTATTTGGAACCAGTCTGTTGTTCCATGTCTAATTCTAGCTGTTGCTTCCTGACCTGCATACAGGTTTCTCAAGAGGAAGGTCAGGTGGTCTGGTATTCCCATCTCTCTCAGAATTTTCCACAGTTTATTGTGATCCACACAGTCAAAGGCTTTGGCATAGTCAGTAAAGCAGAAATAGATGTTTTTCTGGAATTCTCTTGCTTTTTCCATGATCCAGCGGATGTTGGCAATTTGATCTCTGGTTCCTCTGCCTTTTCTAAAACCAGCTTGAACATCAGGAAGTTCGCGGTTCACATATTGCTGAAGCCTGGCTTGGAGAATTTTGAGATAAGTCAGTTAAAATTATCCAACCTTACAGAAATTTTTTAAAAAAGGATTATAAAAGAAAATTTCAACAATTGTACATCAACAATTTAGGTAACTGAATGAAATGAGCAAGGTTTTAGAAACAGATCAACAAGACTGACTCAAGAACAAACAGAAAATCTGGAACTGACTTATAACAAGTAAATTGTATCAGTACTTAAACATCTCCCAACAAAGAAAAGTCTAAGACCAAATGTTTTCAATGGTGGATCTTCCAAATATTTAAGGAAGAATTGAGATCAAACCTTCTTAAACTCTTCTAAAAATAGAACAAGAGGGGACATTTCGGAAACTATTCTATGAATCTAGCTTACTCTGCTTCCAAAGACAGACAAAGAAACCACTAGAAAAGAAAATTACAGATCAATGTCTGTTATGAACATGGAGGCAGAAATTCTTAAACACTAGAGAACAAAATCCAACAGCATACAAATCATATACACTATGATCAACTGGAATTTATGTGAAGAATGCAAGGGTCATTTAACATAAAAAAAATCCATAACATTTATCACCTTAATAGAACAAAGGGGGGAGAAAAAACACACATTTTCACTTTATTGATATAGAAAAAAACATTTGACAAAGTCTAACACCTTTCATGATGAAACCACTCAGAAAACTAAGACTGGAAGGAACTTTCTAAAATGATAAAGTACATCTATTAAAAAAAGAAGAAGAAGAAGAAGAAGCAGCATAATGTACTCAGTAGTGAAAAACTGAAGTCTTTCCCTTTAAGATCAAGACAAGTAGGCCTGCTTTCAACACTGCTACTCAAAATTGCACTGGAAGTTCTAGCCAGAGAATGTAGGTGAAAAATTAAATAAGAAATATCTAAATAGGAAAGAAAGATATAAAACTGTGTCTGTATTTCAGATTATATATTCTGTGTATTGAAAATTCTGAAAGCCTGCAGAAAAGAAAGATATTAGTATTAATAAACAAATTCAGCAAAATTGAAGGGTACAAGATAAATACCAGAAATGAAAACTGAAAAGAAGATTAGGAAAGCAAAATTTTATATAAAACAGCAGCTTAAATAATAAAAATATCCAGAAATAAATTTAGCCAAGAAGGTAAAATTCTTGTACATTTAAAACTACAAATATTGCTAAAAGTAATTAAAGAAGATGTAAGTAAATGGAAAGACATCCATAAATTGGAAGATTTTTGTTAAGATGGTGAAACTACACAAAGCTATCTAGAGATTTAATGAAATCCATATGAAAATTCAAACTGCCCTTTCTTGCAGCAGTGAAAGCCATTCCTCAAATTCATAAGGAATCGTGAGGGACCCTGAATAGTCAAAACTGTTGAAAAGGAACAAAGTTGGAGCATTCATACCACTTGGTTTCCAAACTTATTGCAAAGCTATAGGAAAAAAAGCAATGTGGTACTGGCATAAAAATAGACATGTACCAATAGAATAGATTTGAGAGTCCAGAAAATGAACCCAAATATCTAAATCAATTAACTACTTGGCTTTTGACAAATGTGCAAAGACTGTTCAATGGGGAAAGAACAGTCTCTTCAACATGTGGTGCTGGTGCAACTGAATATTCACATGTAAAAGCTTGAAGTTGAACATTTTACATCACACCACATGCAAAGATTAAATCAAAATGAACAAAAACCTAAATATGAAGAACTAAAAACACAAAGCTCATGAGGGATAAATCCTCATGATCTCAGGTTTGGCAGTGTTTCCTTATGTATGACATCAAAAGAATGAGCAACAACAGAAAATACAGATAAACTGGACTTTGCCAAAATTAAACATGTTTGCACTAAAAGACATCATTAAAAAAAGTGAAAAAGCAGCATGTGGAATGGAAGAAATTATTTGCAAATCATATATCTGATAAGAGCCTATTATCAAGAATATATAGAGAACATACAACTCAGCAATGAAAAGACAAAAACCCAATTTTATAAAAATGGGTAAAGAATTTAAACTGACATTTCACTGAAGAAGACATAAAAATGGGCACTGAGAACATTAAAAATCACTCCCCATCCTTAGTCATTAGGGAAATATTGGGGAAACATGAAATATAAATCAAAATCACAGTGATGTCATACCCACTAGAATGACTTTAATAAAAAAAAAAAAGAAAGAAACCCTGAAAATAACAAGTGTTAGTAATAGTAAGAAGGTGGAGAAATTGGAACTTTGTAGTTTGCTGGTGGAAATGGAAGATGATACAGCTGCTGTGGAAAAAAAAAAACTTTGATGGCCCCCCAAATGCTAAACACAATATCATCATATGATTCAACATTTCCACTTCTAAATAGATGTCCCCCAAATGGGCAATAGGTACTTAAATAAATACCTATACATTCATGTTCATCAAAATATTATTAATATTAGCCAAAAGATGGAAATATGTGTGCATCAGTGGATATATGGATAAACCGATTATGGTATACAGTGGAGTGTTTTTCAGCCATGAAAAGGAATGAAATACTGACAACATGGTACACTGTGGTTGAACCTTAAATAATCGTGCTAAGTGAAAAAAGCCAGACACAATAGGTCACACTATTGTACAATTCTATTTATATTAAATAGCTAGAATATGTAAATCCACAGAGACAGAAATCAGATTGTTGGTTGCCAGGGACTAGAAGAGGGGTAAATGGAGGCATATTGCTTAACGGATATGGCATTCCTTTGGGGTGACGAAAATGTTTTCAGAACTTGATAACGTGTGTGGTGATTGCACATTATATTTAATGTACTACCACTTGATTGTTCATTTTAAAATGAATGATTTATGGGAGTTCCCTGATAGGCCAGTGGTTATGACTTGGCATTTTCATTGCCAAGGGCCAGGTTTGATCACTGATTGGAGACCTAAGATCCCACAAGCTGCGCAGGACATGACCCCCCTCAAAAAGAAAAAAAAAAAAAAAAACTAGTTTATATTCTGTGAATTTAATTTTAATTAAAAAAATAAAACACATATTTTTGTTAATTCATGTACTGATAACTAGAGTATTTGGTGAGAGGGAATACATTTTGGAGTCTTACTGACTTGAATTCAAGTTCATGATTCATTTAATTTACACATCTGATAAGTTAGGATAAAATTAACAGTACAACAAATGATTGTAGTGATTAAATTAGAGAAACAAATATATCTGTGAAGCCAGGTCCAGTAGCAAACAAATCTCCAAATATATATGGTTTATCACAATAAGCATTATTTCTCACAAATACAAGAGTCCACTGTGGCTGTTCATGAATTGGGGAGCATTATCCATGATCATCAGGGACCCCCTTCTCAGGCCTTTGTATTAAAATAGTTTCCTTTTCCATCAATCAGCAAATGGATAAAGACATCATAGATCTCTTGTGGAAATTTTTAATGAAACATTGTGAGATAGTCAAATGCATCACTTTCCCCCCAATTCCATTGGCCATAACTTAATATTGTTGCCAGGCCTACCTGCAAAAAGGCTAAGCAGTGTAGACAGCTATGAGTGTCAGGAAGGGGAAAAAAAATCACTGAGGACAAAGCTACTTGGAATAACATATATCAGTTTTCTACTTTGGTGTCTGATAAAAATAGTCACTTCATAAATGTGAGCTCCTTTCTTTGTGGGCAAGAGAGAATCCATCACAGCTTCTGGATATGTGTCTCAAAATGTGTGCCTGAGGAAAGACCATTAAGCGTGGCACTGTGGCAAAGTCACAGCGGATACAGCTGCCAGCGAAACGTTCAGCAGAATTCTTTCTGGGCTCTGTGCCTACCTACTCTTTTTTTTTTTTCCTTTGTGCTTTGGAAATTCCCTTGGCTTTGGTCCAGTTTAGCTTCCAGTGTCTAATTTGGGGTTTGTCTTTCTGAAACAGGTTGCTCACCCCCAGCTTCTGTATGACTCAGACCCTTGATTTGACCTTTTCAACAAACTGGTCCTCATCCAGGGCCCTGCATCTTCATTGGGCCAGCCCATAAACTCCCCTTCACCATTCTTCATCATTCCAGTCATGTCGTGATTTCCAACCTGAACACATGAATGTATTCTTAGTATGATTGTCGACATTCCTATCTCTTTCTGCATCTTATAATTACTTAGCTCATTTTTTACAGAAATCCTATAAGAATTATTTTTATGAAGGCCATCTGTTAAATCAAACTATTCTCCAAGGAATGTAAATCAGACTAATTGCTAATTATATGTCTCCCTTGATTGTATCAGTTATAGATTGGAAAGTGTTTGTGATGGACATTAAATTTTTATGAAGATACTGAGAAAGCATTCGTTTTTTTCCCCCTCCAAGGGAATAAGTAAATCAATTTGCATGTGTCATGTATATGTGTGGTGATATTAAAATATGCGTTTTTCCATTTTTCAGATGGATTAGTTGTTCGTAGATCAGGTCACTACACGTGATCCTGGAACTTTTGAAGGCTGAAGTTTATTCTAACCCATTGCTAGCATTTCAGCTTCACAGTTGTTCAAATAGTTTTGTTGTTCACTGAGTTTGGAAAATATATTTTTTATAAGCAAAGCAATTGCCAGTGGGTTCAGCTCAATCAAATATGGCAGGGTTTAATTTTATATGCCAAAGGATTGATAATAATTGTCTTGAGTATATCATAAAGTAAAGAGGGACTTCCCTGATGGCTCAGTGAGTAAAGAATTCACCTGCAAAACAGGAGACATAGGAGTCATGGGTTTGACACCTGGGTCAGGAAGATTCCCTGGAGGAGGAAATGGCAACCTACTCCAGTATTCATGCCTGGAAAATCCCACGGACAGAGGAAACTGGCCGGCTACAGCCCACGGGGTCGCAAAAGAGTAGGACACCACTTGTGACTAAACAACAGCAATATTCATTCATGAAAATGGGTGAGCATTTTAGTTACAGTAATTTAGGTTTAATCCAATTTTCTGTTAATGGGTGGCGCTCTGTTCCCTCACTGTTGTTTGAACTGAGACCAAATTATGGTGGAGGTAATGAAGATAATGGCAACCTCCTTCTAAAGGTCCCATGCATGCACTGCTGCACTCAGTGCCCCCGCCTCTGCAGCTGGTCACTGCTGACCCACGCCTCTGCCGGAGACTCCTGGACATACACAGTCAAGTCTGGGTCAGCCTCTTGTAGGGTCGCTACTCCTTTCTCCTGGGTCCACGTGTGCACAAAGTTTTGTTTGTGCCCTCCAAGAGTCTGTTTCCCCAGTTCTGTGTAAGTTCTGTAATCAAATCCCACTGACTTCCAAAGTCAAATTATCTGGGAGTACTCAGACTGTTTGCCAGATCCCCAGGTTGGGAAATCTGTCGTGGATCCTAGAACTTTCTTAACAGTGTGAGGATTTATTTGGTATAATTTTTCTGCTGTTTGTGGTTGTCTGCTCTGTGGCTCTATGGTGGGGTTAATGGGGACCTCCTCCAAGAGGGCTTATGCCACAGGCTGTGTGACCAGGTACCTGCACCCAGAGCCCAGGTGGCAGGCCACTGCTGACTCACACCTCCGGAGGAGACTCAAACACAAGTCCAGCTCAGTCTCTGTGGGGTCTCTAGGTCCTGGTGCACACAAGGTTTTATTTGTGCATCTCTGGTGGGTATGCAGTTTGATTCTAAATGCAATTTCACCCCTCCTACCATCTTACTGGGGCTTCTCCTTTGCCCTTGGACGTGGAGTATCTTTTTTTGGTGGGATCCAACATTCTCCTGTTGATGGTTGTTCTTCAACAATCAATAGAAAATTGTACTAAAGATTTACTGAGCAAGGCCCCACATGTCAGAACAAGACGCAGTTTCCCCCACTGTCAGTCTCTCCCATCAAGAAGCTTCCATAAACGTCTTATCCTTATCCATCAGGGAAAACAGAATGAAAACCACAATCACAGAAAACTAATCAAACTGATCACATGGACCACGGCGTTGTCTAACTCAATGAAACTATGAGCCATGCCATGTAGAACCACCCAATAACGCATGGGTCATGGTGGAAAGTTCTGACAAAATGTGGTCCACCAGAGAAGGGAATGGCAAACGACTTCAGTATTCTTGCTTTGAGAACCCCATGGAAAGCACAAAAAGGCAAAAAAGATATTATACTGAAAGATGAACTACCTGGGTCGGTAGGTGCCCAATATGCTCCTGGAGAAGAGGGGAGAAATAACTCTAGAAAGAATGAAGAGATGGAGCCAAAGTGAAAACAATACCCAGTTGTGGATGTGACTGGTGATGAAAATAAAGTCCAGTGCTGTAAAGAACATATTGCATAGGAACCTGGAATGTTAGGTCCATGAATCAAGGTAAATTAGATGTGGTCAAGCAGGAGATGGCAAGAGTGATCACTGACATTTTAGGAATCAGTGAACTAAAGTGAACTGGAATGAACAGATTTAATTCAGATGATCATTATATCTACTACTGTGGGCAGGAATCCCTTAGAAATGGGGTAGGCCTCAAAGTCAACAAAAGTGTCCAAAATGCAGTACTTGGCTGCAGTCTCAAAAATGACAGAATGATCTTTGTTCATTTCCAAGGCAAACCATTCAATATCACAGTAATCCAAGTCTATGGCCCAACAAGTAATGCTGAAGATGCTGAAGTTGAATGGTTCTATGAAGACCTACAAGACCTTCTAGAACTAACATGCAAAAAAGATATCCTTTTTATTATAGGGGACTGGAATGCAAAAGTAGGAAGTCAAAAAACACCCGGAGTAACAGGTAAATTTGGCCTTGGAGTACAGAATGAAGCAGGGCAAAGGCTAATAGAGTTTTGCCAAGAGAACACACTGGTCATAGCAAACACCCTCTTCCAAGAACACAAGAGAAGACTCTACACATGGACATCACCAGATGGTCAATACTGAAATCAGATTGATAATATTTTTTGCAGCCAAAGATGGAGACGCTCTATACAGTCAGCAAAAACAAGACCAGGAGCTGACTGTGGCTCAGATCATGAACTCCTTATTGCCAGATCAGACTTAAATTCAAGAAAGTAGGGAAAACCACTAGACCATTCAGGTATGACCTAAATCAAATCCCTTACAACTATACAGTGGAAGTTACAAATAGATTCAAGGGACTATGTCTGATACAGTGCCTGAAGAACTATGGATGGAGGTTAGTGACATTGTAGAAGAGGCAGTGATCAAAACCATCCCCAAGAAAAAGAAATGCAAAAAGGCAAAATGGTTGTCCCAAAGAGCTGAGAAAAGAAGAGAAGCTAAAAGCAAAGGAGAAAAAGAAAGATATACCCATTTGAATGCAAAGTCCCAAAGAATAGCACAGAGAGACAAGAAAGCCTTCCTAAGTGATCAATGCAAAGAAATAGAGGAAAATAAGAGAATGGGAAAGAGTAGAGATCTCTTCAAGAAAATTAGAGATACCAAGGGAATATTTCATGCAAAGATGGGCCCAATAAAGGACAGAAATGGCGTGAACCTAACAGAAGCAGAAGATATTAAGAAGAGGTGACAAAATGCACAGAAGACTATACAAAAAAGATCTTCATGACCCAGATAACCATGATGCTGTGATCACTAACTTAAGAGTCAGACATTCTGGAATGTGAAATCAAGTGGGACTAGGGAAGAATCACTAAAACCAAAACTAGTGGAGGTGATGGAATTCCAGTTGAACTATTTCAGTTCCTCAAAGATGATGCTGTGAAAGTGCTGAACTCAATATACCAGCAAATTTGGAAGACACAGCAGTGGCCACAAGAATGGAAAAGGTCAGTTTTCATTCCAATCTGAGAGAAAGGCAATGCCAAAGAATGTTCAAACTACTGCACAGTTGCAGTCATCTCACACGTTAGCAAAATAATGCTCAAAATACTCCAAGCCAGGCTTCAAAAGAAGTGAACTTCCAGATGTCCAAGCTGGATTTATAAAAGGCAGAGGAATCAAAGATCAAATTGCCATCATCTGCTGGATCATAGAAACGGAGAAGGCAATGGCACCCCACTCCAGTACTCTTGCCTGGAAAATCCCATGGACGGAGGAGCCTGGTAGGCTGCAGACCATGGGGTCACTGAGTCGGACATGGCTGAGTGACTTCACTTTCACTTTTCACTTTCATGCATTGGAGAAGGAAATGGCAACCCACTCCAGTCTTCTTGCCTGGAGAATCCCAGGGACGGGGGAGCCTGGTAGGCTGCCGTCTATGGGGTCATACAGAGTTGGACACGACTGCAACTTAGCAGCAGCAGCAGCTGGATCATAGAAAAAGCCAGAGAGTTCCAGAAAAACATCTACTTCTGCTTTATTGATTATGCCACAGCCTTTGGCTGTGTAGATCACAACAAACTGTGGAAAATTCTTCAGGAAATGGAAATACCAGACCACCTCACCAGCCTCCTGAGAAGTCTGTATGCAGGTCAGGAAGCAACAGTTCAAACTGAGCATGGAACAACGGACTGGTTCCAAATTGGGAAAGGAGTAAGCCAAGCCTGTATATTGTCACCCTGCTTATTTAACTTATATGTAGAGTACATGATATGAAATGCTGGGCTGGAGGAAGCACAAGCTGGAATCAAGGTTTCTGGGAAAAATATCAATACCCTCAGATGTGCAGATGACTCCACCCTTATGGCAGAAAGTGAAGAGGAACTAAAGAACTTCTTGATGAAAGTGAAAGAGGAAAGTGAAAAAAAAAAAAAAAAACTGGCTTAAAGCTCAACATTCAGAAAGCAAAAATCATGGCATCCGGTCCCATAACTTTGTGGCAAATAGATGGAGAAACAATAGAAATAGTGACAGACTTTATTTTCTTGGGCTCCAAAATGCAGATGGTGACTTCAGTCATGAAATTAAAAGACACTTGCTCCTCGGAAGAAAAACTATGACAAACCTAGACAGCATATTAAAAAGCAGAGACATTATTTTGCTGACAAAGCTCTGCCTAGTCAAAGCTATGTTTTTTTCCAGTAGTCATGTATGGATGTGAGAGTTGGACCATAAAGAAAGCTGAGCACCGAAGAATTGATGCTCTTCAACTGTGGTGTTGGAGACTACTCTTGAGAGTCCCTTGGACTGCAAGGAGATCCAAACATTCAATCCTAAAGGAAATCAGTCCTGAATATTCATTGGAAGGACTGATGCTGTAGTTGAAATTTCAATATTTTGGCCACCTGATGTTAAGAACTGACTCATTAGAAAATACCCTGATGCTAGAAAGATTGAAGGTGGGAGGAGAAGGGAAAGACAGAGAATGAGATGTTTGGATGGCCTCACCGACTCTATGGACATGAGTTTGGGCAAGTCCCTGGAGTTGATGATGGACAGGGAATCCTGGCGTGCTGCAGTCCATGGGGTTGCAAAGAGCCGAACATGACTGAGCCACTGAACTGAACTGAACAGAATTTAGGTTTAAGGAATTACTTTTTCCTGTGTTCTTAGTTACAGATTTGCATGGAATCTGAATGACCTTTTTGAAAGCAAATGGCTACCCAATTCTCTAATCTTTTCTTTAGTGGTAGATTGTTTACAATTGTATAAAGCCATGGAGATCTTCCTTTTGTGTTTTGTGCTCTCCTTTAATAACTGTAACTTGAATAAGCTGTCTGTGCTAGGAATATGACCACGAATCCATAAAATATATTTATAAGAAATGGAATTTGGTATTAAAAGGCAAATATGTTTTTTCCTGAGGAGTTGTATATGAATTCTAGTCCTGCAGCTCTGTCAATGAACCCTATGGTTGGCGTTCTGTGGTAACCAATGTCCTCAACCATCAAATAAGAGTTTAGGGCTCACGTTTCAGATAGAATAATGCTGCATATTAACACTGACATTTCACCATTCTGTGTGGGTAAATTGCGTAATTCACCTTTGTCGCTCATTGAGCACAAAGGAGCAGTAATGGCAGATTGCTCCCCTTAGAGTATTTCCTCTTCACGGTCAAATTTTCTGTTAACTCGGAACCTTTACTCTTCACTTTCCTGCCATTGTTAACAGATGGCTGTGACAGGACCATTGTACTGTAATAGTATGTAACATTCTACCTTAAAAGTAAACTATATAGTTTATATATATATATATGAAACAGGTGGCTCAGCTGGTAAAGAACCTGCCTGCCAATGGAGGAGACACAAGACACACAAGTTCAATCCCTGGGTCAGGAAGATCCCTTGAAATAGGGAATGGCAAACCACTCCAGTGTTCTTGCCTAGAAAATTCTGTGGACAGAGGAGCCTGGCAGGCTACAGTCTATGGCGTTGCAGAGAATCAGAACCAAATGAGCATGACACACACAAATCTATCAGTTCAGTCACTTCGTCGTGGCCAACTCTTTGCAAACCTATGGACTGCATGACACAAGGTTTCCTTGTCCTTCACCTACACCCAGAGCTTCCTCAAACTCATGTCCATAGAGTCAGTGATGCCATCCAACTATCCCATCCTCTGTTACCCCCTTCTCCTTCTGCGTTCAATCTTTCCCAGCATCAGGGTCTTTTCCAGTGAGTCAGATCTTCACATCAGGTGGCCAAAGTACTGGAGCTTCAGCTTCCGCATCAGTCCTTCCAATGAATATTCAGGACTGATTTCCTTTAGGATGGACTAGTTGGATCTCCTTGCAGTCCAAGGGACTCTTGAGAGTCTTTTCCAATACCACAGTTCAAAAGCATCAATTCTTTGGTGCTCAGCTTTCTTTATGGTCCAACTCTCACATTCATACATGTCCATCTAGTCAGGGCTATGGTTTTTCCAGTAGTCATGTATGGATGTGAGAGTTGGACTGTGAAGAAGGCTGAGCGCCAAAGAATTGATGCGTTTGAACTGTGGTGTTGGAGAAGACTCTTGAGAGTCCCTTGGACTGCAAGGAGATCCAACTAGTCCATTTTGGTCATGTATGGATGTGAGAGTTGGACTGTGAAGAAGGCTGAGCGCCGAAGAATTGATGCTTTTGAACTGTGGTGTTGGAGAAGACTCTTGAGAGTCCCTTGGACTGCAAGGAGATCCAACCAGTCCATTCTAAAGAAGATCAGCCCTGGGTGTTCTTTGGAAAGAATGATGCTGAAGCTGAAACTCCAATACTTTAGCCACCTCATGCGAAGTGTTGACTCATTGGAAAAGACCCTGATGCTGGGAGGGATTGGGGGCAGGAGGAGAAGGGGACGACAGAGGATGAGATGGCTGGATGGCATCCCTGACTCAGTGAACACGAGTCTGAGTGAACTCCAGGAGTTGGTGATGGACAGGGAGGCCTGGCATGCTGCGATTCATGGGGTCGCAAAGAGCTGGACACGACTGAGTGACTGAACTGAACTGAATGCCAATAAATTGTTAAAATATTAAACATAGTTAAAATAATAAATTTATGTATCTTTTACTACAAAATTTCAAATATGTATATGTGATTATTGTGATTTATAGTAAGAAATAAATATTTGGTCTTCTGACACATAGCTCCTAAAACATTTGGAATTCTCTAAAAGAGAATTAGGAGAAGGCAATGCCAACCCACTCCAGTACTCTTGCCTGGAAAATCCCATGGATGGAGGAGCCTGGTAGCCTGCAGTCCATGGGGTCGCTAGGAGTCGGACACGACTGAGAGACTTCACTTTCACTTTTCACTTTCATGCATTGGAGAAGAAAATGTCAACCACTCCAGTATTCTTGCCTGGAGAATCCCAGGGACAGGGGAGCCTGGTGGGCTGCCGTCTTATGGGGTCGCACAGAGTCAGACACAACTGAAGTGATTTAGCAGCAGTAGCAGCAGCAAAAGAGAATTAAAGGGGAAAGGACCATCTTTTGTTATTCATCACTAACCCCTATAAACCACACCTGAGTTTGTTAATGAAGTGACTACTGGAAAACCCCTTAGGATGGCAGCTGGTTGCCAGGGGAACCAATGTTTTAGAGGGCTGGAACTTTCAGCCCCTGACCTGACCTCCAAGGAAGGGAGAAGGGCTGGAGGTTGAGTTAATCATGAACAGCCAATGATTTGATCAACCATGCCTAAGTAATGAAAGCTCCATACATAAGCGATAGTTTGGGGTCCTGGGTGCCTCCAGGTGGCAGAATATGTAGAAGAGCTGGGAAGGTGGTGGGCCAGGGGAACAGTCCGGCTGTACCCCATAGGCCTTCAGGGCTTGCACTTGCCCAACCTCAAGTCCAAACAAAAAGCCTGGAGTCAGTGACAGAGACATCAATGATTTAATGGATGAGGGATCTTACACGGCTGAAGCAAGGTCCTGGAGCAACGCCCCACTGTGCCGAGAGGCAGTTTTCACTCCTGGCCGAGAAGGGGGGTACGTAGGTTACCAGTTATAGGAGCAACGCCATCAGGTTGGCACATTCACTTGCCTCACCTTCAGAAAAACACGAATCAGCATTCAAACAACTAGGACCCTTTGATAAAGGTCAAAACCAGAAAAAGAGAACAGGACTTGCATTCGTGGACAAGGCAGTTGCACACACCCAGGATAGAAGCCAACCTGATAACAAGACTCTCTGTGATACCACACCAGAGACTTTACTCTCCTGGTGGCCCCCATCCCTCAAGGACAGCCACCACAGGGCCCCCCAGACGAGGGGATGGCTACCCCAGGACGTTTCAGCCCCTGCAGCTTTCCAGTCCCCGTCCTTGTGTCCCAACATCTCGGTGCTCTCGGGGGTTTCCTCCGTCTCCTGGCTGCTCTGCCAGTTGTTGGGCTGCACCCCACAGGTCTACAAGGCCTGGACTTGCCCAGCTTCAAGACCAAAGAGCCCAGAGTCAGCAACAGGGATGTCAACAGCTTAATGAACGGGGGATCCTACCTTTCTGAAGCGATGTCCTGGAACAACACCCCCCCGTGCGTGGAAAACATCCACAGGCTGGCCAGCTGAGCAGTCTTCACTCCCTGGAGGGAAGGGAGGTAACCAGTTATAGGGTGAAGTGATGTCAGGTGGGCTCAATCTATGATGTCAGGTGGAACAATCGCTAGCTGGGGTGGGGGTGGGGCAAATATGTAGGAAGGTCAGCCATGTCAATAGGGTATAGGTGAAGCAGGCACTGGGTGGCAAGGGATGTACAGAGGGCAAGAGAACAGCCATCTTGGATGGCATGATCATACAGAAAGGCTTGGAAGCTCCACATCGCCCCTCCAACACACACACACACACTTTGCCCTTTGCATCTCTTTGATCTGGCTGTTCCGAGCTATATCCTTTTATAATAAACCAATTATCTAGTTAAGTAAGGGCTTCCCTGGTAGCTCACACAGTAAACAATCTGCCTGCAATGCAGGAGACCTGGGTTTGATTCCTGGGTTGGGAAGATCCCCTGGAGAAGGAAATAACAACCCACTCCACTATTCTTGCCTGGAGAATCGCATGGACAGGGGAGCCTGGCAGGCTACAGTTCATGGGGTCGCAAAGAGTCGGACACGACTGAGAGACTAACACACACACACCAGCAAGTAAGCTGTTTTCCTGAACTGAGATGTTTTAACAGATGATCAAACACAAGGAAGGGTCATGGGAGCCTCTGATTTATAGCCAAAGGTGAGAAGCACAGGTGATAACCTGGACTTGGTGACTGGCACCGAAGCGGGGAGCGGTCTGGCAGGACTGAGCCCTAACCTGTGGGGCCTATGTTAACTACAGGCGGTTATTGTCAGAAGTGAGTCGAATTGTAGGGCACCCAGCTGATGTCTGAAGAGTTGAAGAACTGCTTGGTGGGGAAAAACCCACACACTTCTAGTGTAAGAAGTATTCAGTGAACATTGAATAAAGAAAACAAGTGTTCTCCTTTCCATATTTAAAATAGGAGCCATTGAAGGCCAGTTTAGCATGCTAGTATGAATCATAGGGCTGAGCAAGGAGTAGGTGTGCAGGGCACACTTAATGGATGGTGCTGTGCCAGGGGGTCAGATTTGCATCCAGAACAAAGGCTCTCAGAATTCAGAGGGAGTTCACCTGGGATCAGGTCAGCCTAAAGGTGATCTCCTCCGATCTAGCCCACCCACGCATTAGGCAGACCTCCTCCAACACGTGTTGTAAATTCAAAAACACACAGGAGTCAGGTGTGTCCTATAAATGAGAGAGGAGGCCCTAGAAGAGGGCATAAGACATACCTACATACCTTAAGGAAGTAGCCGCAGCTCAGCTCTGTTACTGATATCCAAGACTGTCGACTAAATGTTGCCGGATCTTCCAACTCTGCAAAAATCAAACAAGCTGAAAGTCTAGATTTTTAAACAAAAAAAATCTCCCAATCCATTGTGGACTCAGTGAAATTTAAAAAAAAAAAAACAACAACAACAACATCGTAGCCCAAACAATACACTTGGGAGTTAAGATCCATCCAGCCCAATGTACTACCCATTTGAAAAGTCTGTTCTTTCAATTCTAGGAGAATTTCACATACCATCTACTTGGATGGCTAGTCAGGATTTTCCTGAATGCCTCTGATGACAGGGGAGCTCATTACTTAATTTATTGGCCAATTCTAATTGTTAGGAAAATCTTTTTTTTTTTTTTTGGCCCCGAAGCATGTGGGATCTTATCTCCCCAACCAGGGATCAAACCTGCAACCCCCTGCATTGGGGGGTGCAGTCTTAACCACTGGACTGCCAGGGAAGTCTCAGGAAGATCTTAAATAGAAATTTACCTCCTTGCAACTTCCTCTCACTGTGTTCCTACAACCACCCATGTTCCCTCCCCATCTTAACTAAGAGAACAGCTACCCACCAGGGTCATCAGTGCCAGTTCCCTCCAGAAACTAAATCTTCCATCTCAAAATGAGGATAATAGCCAACACTTATTGAGCACATATACGCTGGACGCTATTCTAAGCGCTCTACGTGTATTAATTCTCTTATCCCTCATGAGACCCCTGTGAGAGATACTATTACAAACACATTTTACAGACAGGGAAACTGTGGACAAATGATGCTAAATAATGTCCAAGTCACACAGCTATTAAGTGGCAGAGCCACGACTGGAACACAGACAGCCTGACTCCAAAGGGGATGCCCTTAACTCTGCAGCATTTGTACAGGGACGATTGCACTCATTCAATAAGTGTCTCTCGATGTGAAATAAAACAATACCAACTCTTTCTACTGGAACACGAACATCATAAACAGGTCTCTATAACACCAGCATTAGAGACGGGTTCCACCATATGCAAAGATGTGAAAGATGAGAAGGGAGAAATAATGGGCTTCGATCATGGAGAATCAAGTTAGACACAATGCAGAATTTCCCCATGTGAGGGCTTTGCACCACTGGAATACAGAATGAAAAGTGCTTGCTTGCTTGCTTGGAGATCCATTTTAAAAGGAAAGGAAGGAAGAAAGGAGGGGACTAATGTATCTGGATGGCTCTTCTGTCTGAAGCTATCCAGAAGCAAAGACAAGTTTTATCAAGAAATATGGCTTCTGAGAAACTTGCCTTCTTCCAGATTCTCTTCTTCATGGGTTTCCCTATGGGAGGCAGAACGATGATCATCTGGGTATTTGAGCTTACTGTGGTCTCAGGCCCTGATGGATCCTGGACTGAGGACAGTGGAAGCAAAGAGATCAAAGATTCACAGATCAAATGCCATATCCTAAAATATAATTACATGAGTCAAAAATTGACACAGTGTATGGTTATGCCAATCAAGAGGGCTGTTCTCTTGCTCTCTGAACATCCCCTGCTCAACCAGCCCCTGCTTCTCTCACATGAGGATGCAATCCTCTTAATTATAGGACTTAGTTATTCATAATTCACAGGCCCACCTGATGTCAATCCCCCTGTAAATGGTAGCCTCCTTCTCCCCAAGTAGGGAAGACTGCTGCTGCGTCTTGCCCACTGCCCTCCACACATGCTGCAAAGTCGCTCCAGGAGTTTTGTGAACGATCCCCCTGTCTAATAAACCACTGATGTCTCGGTCACTGTCTCTGGGCTCTTTCTTCCGTCTTGAGGTTGAGCAGCCACAAGGCTTTAGGCCTGTGGGGTGCAGCTCACACAAGAATACCCAGAATCACAGTATCTTAGTGTGGGAAATAGCTGAAGAAGCAACCTCTTCTTGTCCAATCTCCCACTCACAGCGAGAATTCTTTCCACTATGTTCCAGACAGATGGGCACTCACCTGTTGTGGACACTCACCCATCATTGCTCCTGGATCAGCCCTCACACCCTCGAAAACAGGTGAAGTGAATCACAGGTAGTTGGTGCAGGAAAATCTAGAGTCGAGCTGAAGGCGAAGGCCTTGGGAAAGGAAAGTTAGGGAGACAAAAGAATCTGCTATGGGAATTTCTCGGAGAAGGCAATGGCACCCCACTCCAGTACTCTTGCCTGGAAACTCCCATGGACAGAGGAGCCTGGTGGGCTGCAGTCCATGGGGTCACTGAGTCAGACATGACTGAACGACTTCACTTTCTCTTTTCACTTTCATGCATTGGAGAAGGAAATGGCAACCCACTCCAGTGTTCTTGCCTGGAGAATCCCAGGGATGGCGGAGCCCAACGGGCTGCCATCTGTGGGGTCGCACAGAGTCGGACATGACTTAAGCGACTTAGCAGCAGCAGCAGCATGGGAATTTCTCACCAGGGACCTCTCGTGCATGTCCATGTGAACATGGGACAGTTTTGAATAAAGTTAGATGGATGCAGTTTGGGAAATCTGGAGCAGCCCCTTCTAATCCTATTGCTGAGCTCATTTTTTCCAACACTGTGATAAACTGGATTATATTTCTCTGCTCCACTGATGTTGGACTTGGCCTTCCCATTTGTTTTGGTGAAACGAACACGGGCAGAGTCAACAGCACACCAGTTTGGAGTCACGGTTCTTTAAAGGCACGGGGTGGGGGTGCTTCTGCCCCTCCCACGAGCTCCTGGCACTCACCATGAGAAGAACACACCCTGAGTGACGCCTGTTTCCAGGGGGTGGTGGTGCTTTAGTCATTAAGTCGTGTCCAACTCTTGCAACCCCATGGACTATAGCCTGCCAGGTTCCTCTGTCCACGGAATTCTCCAGGCAAGAATACTGGAGTGGGTTGCCATTCCCTTCTCCAGGGGATCTTTTGACCCAGGGATCAAAGCCAGATCTCCTGCACTGCAGGCGAATACTTTACCACCTAAGCCACCCGGAAGGCCCTTGTTCCCAGGAAGATGAGAGAAAATAGACCAGACCTGAAGCCAGTACATATCCTGAGGCCAAACTTGGTCAACCTGCAGCCCGAGCAGAACTGCCCCATGTGTGTGTGTGTGTGTATTTAGTCGCTCAGTCACATCCGACTCTTGCAACCCAGTGGGCTGTAGCCTGCCAGGCTCTGTCCATGGGATTTCCCAGGCAAGAATACTGGAGTGGGTTGTCATTTCTTTCTCCAGGGGATCTTCCCGACCCAGGGATTGAACACAGGTCTCCTGCATCCCAAACACCTCACAAACCCATGAGTGTGAAAAACTTAAAGCTAAATAGGGTAAGCCACTGAGTTTAGGGATGGCTTGTCATACAGCATTATTGTAACAAGAGCTGACAGACACAGACGCCTATTAGTGAACTGAATATCTGCTGTTTCTGTCGCCCACCTGTTATTCTTGTCACCATCTTTTCATGCCTCCTCTAAGCCATCTCCTCTCCATCTCTCAGTCCTGTGCTTTGAGTGGGGAAACTCACCCACAATACACACGCCTTTGGCCTTTTATCAATGGAGCATCACAGTCCCCAAACCACAATTTGTTCAGGAAATACCTGTGCCAGGATTGCTGGGAGAGGTACAGATGTTCTTTCCCAATGGACTTGTATCCAGGCAGGTGCAAGATTGGAAAGTCTGGAGCCATCTTACCACTAGACTGAAGGAGCCTATATGAGAAAGGAGCCAGCCAAGGAGATCAGGCTCCCCCGTCCCTGGGATTCTCCAGGCAAGAACACTGGAGTGGGTTGCCATTTCCTTCTCCAATGCATGAAAGTGAAAAGTGAAAGTGAAGTTGCTCAGTCGTGTCCGACTCTTAGCGATCCCGTGGACTGCAGCCTATCAGGCTCCTCCGTCCATGGGATTTTCCAGGCAAGAGTACTGGAGTGGGGTGCCATTGCCTTCTCCGCCAGGTGGCACTAGTAGGTAGTAAAGAACCCGCCTGCCAATGCAGGAGACATAAGAGACATGGGTTCTATTCCTGGGTGGGAAAGATCCCCTGGAGGGCATGGCATCCCACTCCACGATTCTTGCTTGGAGAATCCCATGGACAGAGGAGCCTGCTGGGCTACAGTTCATATGGTTGCAGAGAGTCAGACACGACTGAAGTGGTTTAGCACACACAGGGAAAGAGAGTGAAACCAGATGTCTGCTTTAAGCCCATACATGAAGCCACAGCTGAGGGTGACTCTGCCCTATGGACTTTGCAGTTAAATGAACTGAAAAAATAAAAAATCCTTTTTAGTTTAAGCCAGCTAGGCTGAATTTTCAGTTACTTGCAACTGAAATATTCCTGACTGTTTAGAAGAGTTGCCTTCCAACTAACCAACCCAGATACAAATCTCCCTTGGGTGACTCGGTCCTCAGGAAAATACTGCTCTAGGGGATACAGAGAGGCGGGAAGCATCAGGCCACAAGCACTGCCCTTCAGGTATTTACGGCACCAGGAAGGAAGAGCAGAACCACTGCAAAAGGTTTAACGAACTGTTCTACACATCAATAGCATGCATTTGCCACCTAGACATCTTAGTTTACCATTGTCCCTCTTTTAACACCTAAATCAGGATAGAAAATGAAAGAAGTGGGTGGGAATGAGGCTTTTATTGACCAGGCTTACCAAGAGACAGAGCAAGGGTGGCAGAGACTCAGTGGACTATCAGAACCATCTAAAGACATCCCCTGAAACTCCTCCATGAACGAAGGCTGAACTGTTACAAGGCTTGACATCCGCAGGGGTCACTCTGGTAGCCCCCAGCCCCTAGGCACAGCTGCCCAGATCCATCACTATTCAGCCTTGAAGGCATCAAGGATCTCGTGGCAATTTGCTGATTTGTTCTTGCTGTTGTTTTCTTTTACAGTACTTATAAAAGGCTTTTCAAAGTACTTTCCCAGTACTTAAAACAGTCTTTTAGGGTAACCTGGGTCCATTTCCTGCAGGAAGACATATAACAACCAATCAGCACCCTTCCCCTAGGGACAGCCCTTTGAAACAGGGCTGGAGGCAAGCCCCTAAAAAGAGATCCATAGATGTGAAGGGACAGTGGAAGAAGGATTTCGCACCACACTACGCAGACTTAGGGGGCAAATTTGTTGGACCAATCAGTTTCCTGTCTCCATGACTGTGGCCGATGAGGTTCTCTTGACAGGAATACCCTCCCCTGCTTTGTCTGCTTACCTGCCCAAGTTCTAATCTACTTTTGCAATCAGTCCAAGCATCACCACCTCCAGAAAGCCAGGGTAGATTGTATTTTTGGTCCATATATTCCCCACCCCTCCCAACTGGCCTGACCCTGTAGAAAGAGTATACTTTCTGCCTTATTTACGGCCAACTTACCCCATGACTTGCTTTGGTCAGTGCAGTGAGTGAGAGTGTTATATTCTACTCTAGAGCAGAAGCCATCATCTTTCTTTTCTCTTTGCCAAAATCACTGTAGATGGGGACTATAGCCATGAAATTAAAAGATGCTTGCTCCTTGGAAGCAGAGAAGGCAATGGCACCCCACTCCAGTACTCTTGCCTGGAAAATCCCATGGACGGAGGAGCCTGATGGGCTGCAGTCCATGGGGTCGCTAGGAGTCGGACACAACTGAGCAACTTCACTTTCATGCATTGGAGAAGGAAATGGCAACCCACTCCAGTGTTTTGCTTGGAGAATCCCAGGAACAGGGGAGCCTGGTGGGCTGCCATCTATGGGGTTGCACAGAGTCGGACACGACTGAAGTGACTTAGCAGCAGCAGCAGCAGCTCCTTGGAAGAAAAGCTATGATAAACCTAGACAGCATATTAAAAAGCAGAGACATTACTGACAAAGGTCCATCTAGTTAAAGCTATGGTTTTTCCAGTAGTCATGTATGGATGTGAGAGTTAAACTATAAAGAAACCTGAGCACTGAAGAATGGATGCTTTTGAACTGTAGTGTTGGAGAAGACTCTTGATAGTCTCTTGGACTGCAAGCAGATCCAACCAGTCCATCCTAAAGGAAATCAGTCCTGAATATTCATTGGAAGGACTGATGATGAAGTTGAAGCTCCAATACTTTGGCCACCTGATGGGAAGAACTGCCTCATTGGAAAAGACCCTGATGCTGGGAAAGATTGAAGGGGGAAGGAGAAGGGGATGATAGAGGATGAGATGGTTGGATGGCATCATGGACTCGATGGAATGAGTGTGAGCAAGCTCCGGGTGTTGGTGATGGACAGGGAGGCCTGGTGTGCTGCAGTCCATGGGGCCGCAAAGAGTCGCACACGACAGCAGCTGAACTGGCAGCAGAAGCCATTGCATGGCTCGGCCATCTCTCTTTTCTCTCTGCCATTAAGACCAGACAGACCCACGCAGGGACAGCACTTTTACCTTTGGTTCCAGGATGAAGGGAACATGAAGCAGAACCACAGGCGACCTCTGATGGACAGGCATGCAAATAAATAATACCTTCTTTGTTTTTAGCTACTTGAATCACTGGAGTCATTTGTTACTGCAGCTCAATGTAGCCCAAGCTGACAGATACACTTCCCAGGGCAGATTTCAGCAGCAGCATCCCCTATGTTATCATTGCATCTCATAAGCAATCCAGTTATATCAATTATTTCACTGTAATAAAATCACTTACTGTCTTCTCAACGGACACAAAACTCCTCCCCGACAGAGGCGGTGTCATTTTAACTAGGTTTCCCCAGTGCCTTGCACAAGGCGTGGAACACAGTAAGCCACCAAGAAACATGAGTAAATAAATGATCAAAGGATCCTAAAGCTCCGTACTGCCCTTTTCTCCTCCAGGAATGAAGCCCTCTCCTGAGGCCTTTTGCATGTTTGCACATAAATCCCCGTTTTCAAGGTGATACCAGGTGACAAAATTAAATCAAAGAACAAGCTGCAGCTGAATTGTATGAAACTACCATCCTGAGTAACAGGAATTCGGAGGAGCATGACCCTCGGGAGGATAGAGGGCCTTCTGAAGGGCGTTCTCAAGTTTCTAATGTCCAAGGCAACCAGATTCAACAACCCTAGCAGGCTGGAGCAGAGGAGGGCGCAGTGGACACTGAGTCTTCCACTCAGACTTCTCTTTGGGGGCTGATAGAGTTTGTCGGCAAGGCTGTTTTCAAAAACCTATCCAGGTCAAGTTCTTAGCAGCTATGGCTGGAACCTGGAGTCTCAACGCCAGGCCTGTTGCCTCTCTCCTAGAGAAACTTCAGCCTCAGGCAACTGTGACCTGGAAGACAGGGCCCCACGAATGTCTTTTAGGGCAGCATCCAGAATCAACCTCCGGCGAGGGGAGGGGCAAAAACACCTCCCACGCAGTCCTGCCCTCTGAGTAAGCAAACAGCTTCCAGTGCAGGGCATTCCCAACTGGGAGAGCACAGGGTCTGATTTCTGAATATCTCTTGCTTTTCATAATATTTATTTCTCACCCTACTTGTGTGTCCAACACACACCATCTTATCTCAGCTCCTGCGTCAGACGCATAGTAACCCAGAGGAGACAGCCCTGGGCCAGGCCTTGGGGCCCAGTTACCAGGGGCAGCGAATGCGTCTTCTTGGGGGCTGAATGGGAGCAAACCACAATATTTACCCAGGGGGCGGACACGTGCTTGGGTGATCAGCAAGGGGCGGGTGAAACGAGCTGGTGTTTAGGCTCCATCTCCTCCTGCGAAGCTCCTGTTTGTTTTTCCACTGCCCTGTTCGAAGCGGGGTGTACACCGAAGGCGCCCTGTGTACACTCTGCGTGTCACTCTGCTCGCGTCCGTTGCCCGCACCCATACGGACTTAGAGGTGGGGGTCTGGGGAAGGGGCGCCCACAGGAAGAGATGGGAGAGTTCGATGCTATTGAGGGCAAGCAGGTGCAGGATGGAGTGTCCTGCAGGATGGCTGGGGACACGGGTGGGGGTGCGGGGGAGCTGGGCCTGGGAATGACCTAGTGTGGGAGGGGGCAGGAAAGTGGGGTGCCTGGCAGTCGGGGAGGCCCGAGGGTGGCCAGCTCAAGGGGTTAAGGCTGGGAGCCAACCTTCCCGCCCCCGCCCCCAAGTGCACGCTGCGGAATTTTGCCAGCACGAAGCAGAGTCACGAGCTGAGCCAGAGCAGCGGAGCGGGCAGGACATCATCAGCGCCGGGAGAGCACGCGCGCGTGGGTGGATGGGGGAAAGGGCTGGGAAATGGGGGTGGGGGGGGTCCTCGCATCGACTCCCTCCCTCGCCGCC
>SJYT01027762.1:308856-401845 GCA_006410635.1 Cephalophus harveyi | reverse complement strand
CCCGGCTCCGCCGCCCGCCCCCGCGCCGGAGCGCTCGGGGCGGAGGCGGCGCGCGCAGCGGCGCGGGGGCGGCGGCGCCGGGAGGGGCGGGCGCCGCGCTCCTACGCAAGCAGCCGCGAGAGGGGATCCTGGGCGCAGGCCCCGCCCCCTCACGTGCCCGCGGCGCAGCGCCGCGTGCGGCCCGCGTGACCGGCTGGCTCCGCCCGGCCGCAGCAGCAGCTCGGCGCCCACGCGTGGGAGGGGGGCCGCGGCGGCAGCGGGGGCGGTCGGGCGGCGAGAAAGTCGCCTCCTGCAGCAGCGCCCCTGCCCCCGCACCCGCGCTCCCCACTCCGTCCTGAAGTTGGAGGCTGGGGTTGCTGACCTGCCAGCTAGCCTGGATTTGGGGGAGGAGGGTGGAACTCTGTGAAAGGAGATCTCCCATCCCTACTCTCCAAACCCCTGAGTTTCAGGAATGTAAGAGAGGGCAGAGTAGGGGGGTTCTTAGTGAAGAGATGGCTCCCCGATTTAAACCTAAGCTTGCCTTGGGAGAGGCAGGGAGATGAGGTTTTGAAATGAGCGGTCGCGCATTGCCCTGTTAGACCTCCATCACTGCGCCGACGCCGAGGCATCACCGCACGGGTTGGTCTCGACCACCAGACTCCCGGCTCGGTTGCATCAGATGCCCTGGCTTGCTGGATACAGTGCCGAGCATCGAGCTCAGTCCACAGGACGAGAGTCTGGTATCTTCTTCCTTCCCGGGTCGATGACCTTGCTGACTCCTCGGGGCCCCATGCCCCTCCCAGAAGTGGCAGGGGAAGCATCTAGAGAGAACCAGGGAGCAGTGGAGGCCAAGGACAGGCTAAGCACCGAATCGAGTGTCCACAGCAACGGAGAAGGAAGCCCATCATCTGTACCTTTGCCTTGTGTCCTTAAGTGACCCATGTTCCTGCCGGGTGTCAGGTGTTGAGAGAGTCCACGCAGCCTTGTTGCCGTCTTGAAACTTGTGTCTTGCTGCTTGCTGGTTCCAAGGGCCGGTGAAACGGGGTGGGAGAGTGGCTCCGAGTGGATGCCCCTCAAATAAGTACACAATCTCAGGGAAAAGTGATGGGTGATGTGGTCCAGAGCTTGGGAGCAAGATGCAGGAAGCCTGCAAGCGCCGGAGTGGGAGAGAGCCCTGCATCTGACTCGGGTCCACTTCCGTTTCCCCGTGGAAACCCGTGGTTTGGTGTGTTCTCTTGAATGTGGATAATATTGTCTGGAGCAAGGGTAATTCCCCAGGATGATTCTTTTATAGAAGGCAAAACCTAGGTGTGTCCAGTTCGTAGTGGTTTCGTTTCTGAATGGCCAGGGAATGGAAGACATTTGGAGACAAGAGGGGTCCCCTTGGGCTATGTGTTTAGGTGTCAGTGTATCTGGACTATTGCCGTTCTACTCATGGCTCTTGAGAAGGCCCATTGGCTCTCAGCACTCACTGTATTAGGTATGAGGGTGATCAATAGAATTGAATGGCTACTGAGTGCCAAGCAGTGTGGAGGAAACAAAGGGGATGCCAGCTAATGTCCTTGACCAAAAGGAGTTTACATCTCATAGGGAAAGTCCTTCTTGAAATACATACGTGAGGAATGTGCATATATGAAGTTAAGAACCAACATGGGTGCTGTGGACAAGTGCTTTGATAGAAGAGGGAACAACAGAGGCCAAAGAACCAGGGAAGAATGGGGGAGGTTTTGAATAAATGGACAGGAGCTAGGCAAGGTGTCCTTGGTGCTGAGAACTACCTAAATAAAGGCAGGGAGGAAGGCGTGATTGTGGGCAGCCCACCAGTCAGGTAGAAGGCTGGTCTGGCTGGAACAAAAGATTTAGGATTAAAGAAAGTTGAAGATGGCCTCAATGAATGTACAGAGGCCCAAGGCAGAAATTTCCAGGTTCCCCTGCAGCTGTTAATTACCCAATAGGCTCTAAAGCTCAGCTCTGATCCCATAAAACCCTCCTTAGGAACATGCTGTGATTCCCCACTGCCCAGCTCTCTCATGGCACTGCAGGCTCTCTGTGATTTATCCCAAACATACCTGTTCAATCCTAACATCCTGTTCCCCTCTTTGCGGCGCATTATAATCCACAGCTTGGAGAAGGAAATGGCAACCTACTCCAGTATTCTTGCCTGGGGAATTTTCCATGGACGGAGGAGCCTGGCGGGCTACAATCCACAGGCTCACAGAGTCAGACACGACTGAGCAACGATCACTCACACTCGCTCACATAATCCACAGAACTGCTGCTGGGCCCCAAGCATGCCTTCTGCTTTCTCTCTTTTGTGTCTTTACTCATCTGCTTTTCCCTTTCTTTGGAATGTCCTCTCCTCCCTCGCCATTTCTACCCACTCATCCTTGAAGACACAGCTCAAGTGCCAGCTCATCCCACAGCCAGATGTAATTTTCGTCTGAGTTCCTACAACTCCGTGTACTCTATCTTGGCACCGCACGTTCTACGCCGTATTATGCATATGGAGAGGCAGCAGCTTTCATATGAGGTACTGCTGGTCCAATCACTTCTTGCCACTCCATGAATGTCAGGTCTCATCCAAGCCACGGTCATCTCTTGTTTCAGTACCATGATAGCCTCCTGACCAGTCCCATGACTTTCCCCTTGCCATCTTCAGTCAGTTTTCTGCACAGCAGCAAGTGTGATGTTTTAAAATGTAAACCGGTTCGTGTTACTCTTCTGCCTCAAACCCTGCAATGGCCTCCCATCACATTCAGATGTAATTCAAAATTAACATGGCCTTCAGGACCCTATGTCATCTGGCCCCATCTGTCTTTCACAGGCTCATGATCTCTAGCTACTTTGGTCTTCCTATTTCTGGAATATTCTATTTCTGCTTCAGAACCTTTCTGAAGGTTCTGGTTGACCCCCCCCCCTTTTTTTTTTCTTATTTATTTTTATTGAAGTATAGTGGGCTTCCCTGGTGGCTCAGAGGTTAAAGCGTCTGTCTCTAATGCGGGAGACCCAGGTTCCATCCCTGGGTCGGGAAGATCCCCTGGAGAAGGAAATGGCAATCCACTCCAGTATTCTTGCCTGGAGAATCCCACGGACGGAGAAGCCTAGTAGGTTACAGTCCATGGGGGCGCAAAGAGTCGGATACGACTGAGCGACTGAACTGATAGTTGATTTACACTGCTGTTAATTCCTGTTTTCCAGCAAAGTGCTTCAGTGATACACGTCCTTCTTTAATATTCTATTCCATTATGGTTTATCACAGAATGTTTTTTTTTAATTGGAAGATAATTGCTTTACAGTGTTGTGTTAGTTTCTGGTATACAACAATGTGAATCAGCTATAAATAAACATATATCCACTCCCTCTTGAGCGTCCCTCCCAGACTGCGCCTCTCCTTGTTGGTCCCTCTTCATGAAGTGCATTTCTTTTGGAATGCACAGGGTTTGCGCTCAAATTTCATGTATGTGGTCAAATACCTTCTTCTTAGAGGTTTTCCCTGACTACCCTATCTGAAACATGCCTTCCTATCAGTCGCCCTCCATTTCCTTACTTTTTCTTTCTTTCTCTGTTTGTTTATTTGCTTCTGGCTGTGCTGGGTCTTCATTGCTGGGCACCGGCTTTCTCTAGTTGCCGCAAGTGGGGGCTGCTCTCCAGGTGCAGTGCACAGACTTCTCCTGTGGTGGAGCACCAGCTCTAAGACATGTGGGCTTCAGTAGTTGTGGGTCCTAGACTTAGTTGCCCTGCAGGCATGTGGAATCTTCCCAGACTAAGGATCGAACCCATGTGCCCTGCATTGGCAGGCAGGTTCGTAACCGCTGGGCCTCCAGGGAAGCCCCCTCACCTTGTCTTAAGAGCCTTACCACTGTCAGCGCTCTCTTCTGCGGCTTTGGCTGTTTATTCATTTGTCGTGTGTCATTCTCATGAGAAGATAAGCCTGGTGAGGTCAGGAACTTGTTCACTGGTGCAGGCAGTGCTACCTAGCACATAGTAGGCGCTCGATCTGTTACATGAATAAATGAGTGGGTGAATCTTGTTACTCCGCTATCAGCTCCTTGAAGGCAAGTGCCATGTTTTAGACACTTGGCTCCCATTCCCCAACACCTGGTTTCTGTACATGTAGGTCCATTCAGATACCCATTGTGGGAATTTCAGCTTCTACAGAGAATCTTTAAGTGACTTTTTCTGCATTAATGTGACTTCACCTATTTAGAAGACATGAAGATATGGTCTCTACCTAGTCTGTCACCTTCAAAGAACATTCATCCCTGGAAGATAAACCCAATCAATGTTTCTCCATTGATGAGTTGGGACCTACATTGTATGTGTGTGTGTGTGTGTGTGTGTGTGTGTGTGTGTGTGTGATGAAATAGAACAAAAGAAGGAATATCAGAGTTCATCAAAAGTTGTAAGGCTAGGCATTATCTTTTACCCTGGTGTGTGTTATCTTCAGATCATGATATAAAATGGAAATCTTACTGTTGGCCAGGGACCCAAGACTTTGAAAGTACTGGATGCTCCATAGATGGTCATCTGTAGAACGCATGCTTATACTCTGAATAGTTAAATACCTAGGCGGTGACTGTTGGCATAAGTCCTCTTGGTGGTCACCATTAGCCCTACCATTGAGCCTTTAGACTCCAGGACTGGGTCACCTCAGGCCAAACAACTAACAGAGAAGGAGTAAAGCCCACCTGTCAGCAGCTGATTGGATTAAAGATTTACTGAGCATGGTCCTGCCAGGGGAGCAAGACCTAGTTTTCCTCACAGCCAGTCCCTCCCATCAGGAAACTTGCACAAGCCTCTTATCCTCATCCATCAGAGGGCAGACAGAAGAAGCAAGAGCTACAATCCCATAGCCTCCAGAATGAAAACCACAATCCCTGAAGCTCACAAAAATGATCACATGGATCACAGCTTTGTGTAACTCAGTGAAGCTATGAGACACACCATGCAGGGCCACCCAAGACAGATGGGTCATGGTGGAAAGTTCTGACAAAACGTGGGCCACTGGAGAAGGTAATGGCAAACTACTCTAGTATGCTTGCCTTGAGAACCCCAGGACAGTATGAAGAGGAAAAAAGATACGAAAATGGAAGATGAGTCCCCCAGATCAGTTCAGTAACAGTCGTGTCCAGCTCTTTGCGACCCCATGGACTGCAGCACACCAGGCTTCCCTGTCCATCACCAACTCCAGGAGCATGCTCATACTCATGTCTATTGAGTTAGTGATGCCATCCCACATCTCATCCTCTGTTGTCCCCTTCTCCTCCTGCCTTCACTCTTTCCCAGCATCAGGGTCTTTTCCAGTCAGTCAGCTCTTCTCATCAGGTGGCCAAAGTATTGCAGTTTCTGCTTCAGCATCAGTCCTTCCAATGGATATTCAGGACTGATTTCCTTCAGGATTGACTGGTTTGATGTAGATGTCAAATATGCTACTGGGGAAGAGTGGAGAAATAGCTCCAGAAAGAATGAAGGGACTGGGCCAAAGCAGAAAGGACACTCAGTTGTGGACGTGTCTGGTGGTGAAAGTAAAATCTGATGCTGTAAAGAGAAGTATTGCAAAAGAACCTGGAATGTTAGGTCCATGAATCAAGGTAAATTGGATGTGATCAAACAGGAGATGGCAAGAGTGAACATCAACATTTTAGGAATCAGTGAACTAAAATGACAGGAATGGGTGAATTTAATTCAGATGATCATATATCTAGTACTGTGGGCAGGAATCCCTTAGAAGAAATGGAGTAGCCCTCACAGTCAACAAAAGAGTTCAAAATGCAGTACTTGGGTGCAATCTCAAAAACAACAGAATGATCTCTATTTGTTTCCAAGGCAGACCATTCAACAACACAGTAATCTAAGTCTGTGCCCCAACCACAGCTGCTGAAGATGAAATTGAATGATTCTGTGAAGACCTACAAGACTTTCTAGAACTAACACCAAAAAAAGAAAAAAAAACACTTCTTTTCATCATAGGGATTGGAACACAAAAGTAGGAAGTCAGAAGATACCTGGAGTAATTGGCAAGCTTGGCCTTGGAGTACAAAATGAAGCAGGGCAAAGGCCAACAGTTTCCAAGAGAACGCACTGGTCATAACAAACACCCTCTTCCAACAACACAAGAGACCACTCTATACATGGACACCACCAGATGGTCAATACCAAAATCAGATTGATTATATTCTTTGCAGCCAAAGATGGAAAAGCTCTACACAGTCAGCAAAAACAAGACCTGGAGCTGACTGTGGCTCAGATCATCAGCTCTTTATTGCAAAATTCAGGCTTAACTGGAAGAAAGGGAAAACCACTAGACCATTCAGGTATGATCTAAATCAAATCCCTTATGATTATATAGTGGAAGTGGCAAACAGATGCAAGCGATTAGATCTGACAGAGTGTTTGAAGAACTATGGATGGAGGTTCGTAACACTTTATAGGAGATGGTAACCAAACCATCCCCAAGAAAAAGAAATGTAAGAAGTCAAACTGGGTTGTCTGAGGAGGCCTTGCAAATGGCTGAGAAAATAAGAGGATTCTTTACCGCTGAGCCACTGGGGAAGCCCTGAAGAGACATCTAGTCTTTGCCATTCTATTGTTTTCTTTTATTTCTCTGCATTGTTCATTTAAGAAGCCACGCTTCCCTGGTGGCTCAGATGGTAAAGCGTCTGACTGCAACGCGGGAGACCCGGGTTCAATCCCTGGGTTGGGAAGATCTCCTGGAGAAGGAAATGGCAACCCACTCCAGTATTCTTGCCTGGAGAATCCCATGGATGGAGGAGCCTGGTAGGCTACAGTCCATGGGGTCACAAAGAGTCGGACACAACTGAGCGACTTCACTTTCACTTTATCTTACCTTGCTGTTCTCTGGAACTCTGCATTCAGGTGGGTATATCTAAGTTATGACAAACCCAGACAGCGTTTTACTGCTGCTGCTAAGTCACACCAATCGTGTCCGACTGTGCAACCCCATAGATGGCAGCCCACCAGGCTCCCATCCCTGGGATTCTCCAGGCATGAACACTGGAGTGGGTTGCCATTTCCTTCTCCAGTCCATGAAAGTGAAAAGTGAAAGTGAAGTTGCTCAGTGGGGTCCGACTGTTAGTGACCCCATGGTCTGCAGCCTACTAGGCTCCTCCGTTCATGGGATTTCCCAGGCAAGAGTACTGGAGTGGGCTGCCTTTGCCTTCTCCGCGTTTTACTGACAAAAGTCCATATAGTCAAACCTGTGGTTTTTTCAGTAGTCATGTACAGATGTGAGAGTTGGGCATAAAGAAGGCTGAGCACCAAAGAACTGATGCTTTTGAATTGTGGTGCTGGAGAAGACTCTTGAGAGTCCCTTGGACTGCAAGAAGATCAGACCAGCCAATCCTAAAGGAAATCAGCCCTGAGTATTCATTGGAAGGACTGATGTTGAAGCTGAAGCTCCACTACTTTAGCCACCTGATGCAAAGGGCCGACTCACTGGAAAAGAGCCTGATGCTGGGAAAAATTGAGGGCAGGAGAAAGGAGTGACAGAGGATGGGAAGGTTGGATGATATCACTAACTCAATGGACGTGAGTTTGAGCAAACGCTGGGAGACAGTGAAGGGCATGCTGCAGTCTATGGGGCTGCAAAGTGTCAGACACAAGTTAGTGACTGAACAACAGCAACAACCGAAGATTTATTATGGGTTAACTCTGTGCCAGGCAGTGGGTTACACATTTTCACATATATCACCTTTAACAGTCCTTATAACAATTCTAAGAGCAGGGTACTGTTATCATTACTATTCCCACTTTACAGGGGAGGAAACTGAGGCTTAGAGGAATTAAATAACTTTCCCATGATCACAAGGCAGCTAAACAACTAAGCTAATGGTCCACTTCCAGAACCCTCCTTAACTGCTCTGCCGCAGTATCTCCTGCAACATCTGTCCTTTAATGTACTTAACTGAAAAAGCTCACCTTGTTCTGTGTGCATAAAACAAATGCTATTTACCCAGCATTCTGATGGGAGATGTTTTACAGTAGCCAATAGGAACCAATGAGGAACGTGGGTCCAGGGACTTTTGTGCTGCGGAAGAGGAACACAGCCACAGACAACCCATAGCTTGGCCCAGAGGAAGATGGCACTACCCTCCTGTCTTCAGACTTCCCTGGCAGGGCCCCCCATTGGTTGAACCAGACATCCAGAGTTCATGGAGGTCAACCTCCAGAAGCACAGAAGAGAATGAAGAAGTCTCAAGTGGCTCTGGAGGGGCAAATGGAGAATCCCTAGCTCCCCAGCCTCAGTGTCCAGCCCCACACGGATTCCCAGGGCCTGGGAAAGCCAGTCTTGGCTCCTGCAGGACTTGACAGCTCTCCACAACTCTCACCTCTTCCCGAAGGACAAGATCAGAACGGGCCAAGTGGGGCACTGTGCAACCTTGGGCCACACTGCAAGCCCCTCCCTTGGCCCTCTCTGTGTCCACCAGGCTGCCAAGGGAGGAAAACCAGGCCAGGAAAAGAATTGGCCCCCCCTCATCCACCTAGACATCTGCATCTCTGCCAGCACACTGGCATCTCGTCCATGATCTAATCATGGGCGAGGTCAGCAGGTCTTCATACAGGCTGGGGAGTCAACTGTCTGTATGGCAGATGGCTCAGAGGGTAAAGCATCTGCCTGCAATGCAGGAGACCCGGGTTCGGTCCCTGGGTCAGGAAGATCCCCTGGAGAAGGAAATGGCAACCCACTCCAGTATTCAGGATTCTGAAGAATCCTATGGACGGAGGAGCCTAGTGGGCTACAGTCCACGGGGTCTCAAAGAGTCAGACATGACTGAGCGACTTCACTTTCACTTTCTATGGCAGAAATCTGTTCTTTTCAAGTGGGAAGGAAGCAGGGCCAACAGTGAGGATGTGTCTGTGCGCAAGAAAGGAGGGGTGGGATGCAGCCTTCTGAAAACATGTTTCTGCTGTGCACACTTGCTCAGCCTTTGCAGGCAAATGTGTGGCTGCAGCTGTGGCTAAAATATGAATGAATGTCGCTGTGTGCAGGTGCATGAATGGCTGTAGATTTCTGTGAATGAATGCATTTGTGATGAAGGGTGTCTGGGAGCCCTTGCAAGCTGGGGTAGTGGTTTGCAGGTGCCTAGTTGGCTGGAAGCATCCACCGATCAGTGTCTTTACCACAGTCTGCAGACTGCGCTGGGTTAGGGGCAGAGAGGAACACTGGGCTTTCTCGTAGCATCTCCCTGTTGCTGCTGCCGCTGTGGCAGCACGCCCTATAGGCACTTGCCTTGCCCTCCACGAACCATCAGAGAGGAAAAAGGGGGAAAGACAAGGAAAACCATGAGGTCAGTCTGTCATCAGTTGAAGGTTCCTCCAAACCTCAGAAACTGTCTTTAGAACAACTCTGGCCCTACTAGCCCTCAGGGCTTCTCCTTGGGTCTGACAAGGGCCAGATGAGGTTTGGTTTTCTCTGCCCTCCACTCCCCTGACCTACTAGCCTGGCATAATAGAATTATGCATTTTCTGTCCTTGTCTGAAAATGTTGAGGATGACAATATCTTACCGCCCCCCCTCCCAGCCCTCTCTCTCTCTCAACTAGATTTCAGGGAGTGAAGGCAAGGGCCTCATTCTTTTAGGAAATAGTGATACGCACAAATGATCAGGTGATGAGGCATGGGAAGCCTGACTTTGTGGGTATATCCAAAAAATTCAAGGTCCTCTTAATTTTAAGTTTTAATTTCAATACATTATGGACACTTGTCCTCCACCCAAGAGCCCCCAGAACCCTTGTCATCCAAATGCTTCCCAAGAGGGCCCCTGTACACAATGGGCCTAATTAGTCCCCTCATTAACAGTCTCAGCAGAGGCTAAAGACTGAATGGGTCAGAGGCACAAGTGTGAGGAGAGAGGGTCAGGGGGAGAGGGTTGGGAAGCAAGATATGTGGGCAATGGCCTCTATAAATTACTTTCTCTGAAAATAGAGAAATCCAATATCCCCCCTCCCCAAAGTTTTGAGAGTGACACCTGTCACCCAACTTGCTTCTATGGGGGAGGCACTCTATATTCCTGTATATAATTCATAAGTATGTAGGAAAATGTACGGTTGTAAAATAGTCCAGTTAGAACTGTACTGTGAACTATGTGAAGAGGGTGGTGGCTCCCCCCCCACACACAAAAGAGCAGATTTTTAATACATGCAGATTTTAACAACATAATCTGATTATCAGGTTGAATATTTAAGAATTAAACTGAAACCTGTTTTGGTGGGCTGCTATGCCTTTTCTGCCAAGCAACCAGGAGAGGAAGGAAGATCCCAGAGCCTTTGCTTATGAATGTACTGTGTCTGCCAAGTGTGAATGCCCTGGTGCTTTGTGTTTGTATGAATGGGGGTTGCATGTGCTGGTCACAGGCCACGTGAGACACGTGGGGTGGGAACTGTATCTTTAAAAGATGAATTGGGGAAAAAAATGAAACGATAAAGTGTGAATGGCATACATCTTCCCAGGGCGCCCCCTCTTCTCTATTACCCACCACCACGATGAGTCGCAACTGTTTTTATTAAAATTAATTCCTGGCTTTGCAAATATCAATAGATCGATATCTGCACTGTGTTCCACCCTTCACCAGGACCACACTGCTAAAAGCAGAGAGCTGCAACACAAAAGATACCGCAGTCAGCTCAAGCAAGGGGTTATTTTTAGATCAGAAAAAAAAAGAGAGGAAAGAAAAAAAAGCAGTTCTGGGTTTTTGCAATCTAATTTGGTCCCTTTTCTTAAGGGGAAAAAAAAATCCCATCAATGGCATTTTCCATACAATCTGATTTCTATTTGGCTCCTAGAAAAAGAAGAGATCTGGGGCTGAAAATTCTGGAGTTTTATGGCTGATTCCAGCTAGTAGCCTTTCTTCACCAGGCTCCAACTGAATTAATTTGATACTATTTTTGAAAGTCAGTGTTTCTAAGGGAGACCTAATGACGCACTGACGTCAATGCAGGTCAATAGCACACACTGCTGGAACTGGGCGTGCTACACCGAGCCAGAGCTGGAGCCTTTTCAAACAGCCCCAACTCTGCAAATATCCCAGCTTTGCAGGGGGAAACAAGCCAGGGCTTGGTAGGCGTTGAGACCCCCCACCATTCTTCCCGAACACCCTCAAAATTGATGCATGTTTTCCTGATGTAAAAAAAAAGGGGGGTGGGGGGAATCCAAACATATAATCAGACGCACTGCAGTGCAAAAAAAAAAAAAAAATAGAAAAAAGAAAAATTAAAAATCATACCTGTCAAAGGAACCGTATGTAATCCGCACACACACATTTACGCTCAGAATGCAATGCATATCATTAGGATCTGTCTATATATAGCCCCCGAGTGTGTGTGCATCGGGACTTAGTCCCCAAACGGGGTTTTCAAACGTGAGTGATGAGTTCTTGCTCTGATCAGTTACTCAGGAGGTGCCTGAATGCGTGGGGGTGGGAGCGTGGGAGGGGGGCTGCCTCCTCTCTCTCCTCCGGCTCCCCCTCCTTTCTTCTCTCTGTCTCTCCCCCTCCCTCCTCGCTTACCTCGCCTCTCCTCTCCCTCTATCTCTCCCTCATTTCCTTTCTTTCTCTTCTCCCTCTCTCCTCCAGTCTCCCCCACCCTTTCTTACTCTCCCCTCCCTCTCTCCTCTCCTTCTCTCCCCCTCCCTCTCTCTTCTCCCTCTCCCTCCAAGTCTGGCACTGAACGCGAACTGTTTTGCTTTGCTCCGGGAAGAGTGCAGACACAGAACGTGAAATCCCGAGCTTTTTTTTTTTTTTTGCGTGGTGCATTTAAAACGCTTCCTTATTTATATTACCCTCATTCCCTCACCTCTCCCACCCCCTCACCAGCCTTTCCAAATTTCCCTAGAAATCTCTATAAAGCGTGCAGAGGGGAAAACATTTGCACAAAAAGTGAAGGAGCTCGCCAAGGTAGGTTATACCATGCACTGTCTTGTGTTTGGCTTTTGCAAAGTTTATGATGTCAGTTGCTGGATGTTTGGAGGAGTGGAGCTGTATGACTGGCCATGATTACTGTCTGTTTCATTGAACAATTATGTTCCTACAAATCGACTAGACTTCTTGAGCAGGCTTTCCTGGGGTTGGGGGTGTGTGTGTGTGGTTTTCGCAGAGGCATGCCAGTTGGAAGACAGTTCTGTGGCGTCAAGCTGGGGAGGGGATGCTGTCTCCTCTCCCCCACCCCGATGTTTTGTGGTGGGGGGGGCGGCATGGAGACGGATTCTGTAGTGGGAGTTTGTCCACTTTGTTATATTTGGGGTTGATTCTCATTCACTAAGTGTCTTCATTCTTGTCATTATTTTGCACATGCAATCTTAGTTCAGAAAAGGCTTCATGAAGTCAAAGCAAAGTGGGGGAGAGTGGGGAGATGGAGAGAGTCAGGGCACGGTGGTGGTGATGGTAGTAGTAACATTTCTTGCATAAAGAATTTAATCTCTCATCCCATTATTTGGAGAAATGCTGCGTCTTTAGTGGGGGTCGGCAAAATAATTTTTTTAAAAATCCTGAATAGCAGGTAAAATGAAATTAAAGAAAGAAAAACACCCCAAACCACCACGTTTCTATTGCAAGAGCCAAAACTGCTACAGCTCACAACCACCTGTAGAGGGAAATCTCTGTGCAGGATTTCTTAGAGCCGGTTGTGTGGAGGAAAACCGCCGGAAAAAAGCGCCTGGCAAACTTTGCAGCCTGAAGCGGGGAGAGGCTGAACTCCGCAGGGCGGAGGGTTAAGCCGCGGGGGCGGCGGCGGCGGCGGCTGGCGCGCGGCCAGGGCCTCTCGCCGCCCGGGAAGCCGCGGCGCCGGCCTCCGGGCTCTGGGGGGCTGGTGCTGGGCTGGGCCCGGCGTGGAGTGGAGAAGGTAAATCACCGGGGCGCGGGCTTGCCGGCTGCGGGCGGTGGCGCGCGGGGCGTGTGTGCTGGGGGGCGTCCCGTGGGGCGAGGCGCGCCCTGCCCGGGGCCCTGCGGGGATGGGGGGTCGGAGGCCGGTGCCCCGCGGAGCCTGCTTTCCCCGCGGCCGCACAAAGCACGGTGGTGACCAACAAGTGCTGCTCTTGAGAAGATTGATTCCGGCAGAGGCTTCAAGGGGTTCTCTAATCCGGGCGCATCCACCGGGCTTCATTGTGTTGTGGCAAAGAGCGCCCTTCTGTGTGAGGAGGGCGAGCTTGGGCAGGGGAAGTGGAGGGACAGACAGGGGGGACTTTTTGCACGTCAGTCGGTTGACCTTGGGGGGTGGTGAGCAGAGTTCAGATCCTCCAGAGGGCTGGAAAGGCCAGATCGGACCCCTTCTCCCACCCCCGCGTCTCTCATCCTGAGCTTTAAGTTTAATGGGAAAAATTCAGCGCCTGGTGCTGGTCAGACCTCCTCAATGGGAATTCCGTGTGTCTGAGAGCAGGGTTTTCGGTGTTTTTTTTTAATCTCTGGAAGCAGGCAGCACTCTGCGCAGCAGCACTGTATTTTCCCCTGCAAGTGATCTTCTAGGAAAGCTGAATCACCTCCACTCTGGTGAGCAGCCACTTCTGGGAGGTGGAACCCAGGTCTCTTCTGAGCGGGGCGGGGCGGGGAGTCCCCCCACCACTGCCTTTAAATACAGACCTGGGTGCCATTTGAATGTCTGGTTAAAGTGCACTGGGAAATATGGAAACAATAAAAGGCAATGATTCTTTGGTGGGCTGGTGGTGGTCAAGACCACCCAGTGAGGGGTGGGGAATGTGCTTCTAAAGAAGTGAGTTAGTGACTTTTTCCTCCTAGGGGTGCTGGCAGGCTTACCAGATTTTCAGGAGAAGTGACTCTTTCAGCAGAGGGGGTGGGAGACTGGGGAAGGTGCGCTTAGAAGTTAGAATCAGCAGTGCCCTTTGCCACCTGTTGGCTAGCATAACCCAAAGGCGTAGAGATGGGGTGGGACGTGAGGTGGGGACACAGACTGGCACTAAGCCTGCTGTGAGGAAGAAGCACCAGGCAGCTATAGGGAGCGAGCAGATGGCAACCCCATCCTTTCGGACTCTCTGGTGCCGAGTAAAAAGAGGTCAGCGGGCCTGACATCCGCCCTCCACGTCCCTCAAGGGCCTCGCTCATGAGGCTGTCTCCTCGTTTTTTGGTCCAGGAGTGGAAGGGAAGAGTTTCACAGCCCCGGAGGCGGTAGGTTGCTCCTGTCACTCCTTTCAGAGGGAAGTCGAAAATCCTCTGTTCTTTAAGTCAACAGGTGTTTGTCTTCTTGTGATATAAAGGGAGAGGAGAGTGGTTACAGGAAAAACTGGTCCTGGAAATGGAGCCATGTGTCCCCCCCACCAGCCCCCCAAACCCACCAGGATAGCCCTCCACTCTCCGTGGTGGTCTCCTGAGGACCAGGGTCCAGAAGGACCGTGTTCACCCAAGCCTTGAGGTGCTCTGTCAGTCAGCCAGTCCTCCCCACCCCACCCCGCCGCCGAGACCCATGTGAAAACCACCTCTTGCAGGTGCTAAGAGGCGCCCAAGCCCACATCACATGCAAACACTTAGGTGTGGCGTACGTGTACAATGTGTGTCAAGACCAACCACAGCGCACCCAAATGTGCACGCGTGTGTGTTTGTGCACGTGCAGAGTTCTCTCCACCTGTGAGCTCACGGACAGCATGGACTCTCTTCACCTCTGTCATTGCGTGAAGACGCCAACAGAGAAATACCACTTCTGGTTTGGGGTGGATCTGACGTCCCTGAGAATATGTGGTGAACCTGAATTTGCCTGGGGTTTCCTCATATTCATTCAGGAGTGTCAGTTCTCCCTGCACTCGACGTTGGAGACCACTGTTACTGCAAACGGATGCCCACCTGCTTAGGAGAAGAATCAAGTCCAAGTTTTCCGTTCATTGCCTTGAATTAGCCCTGGTGCTTTGCCTCTGTTTCTCATAAGAAAAATAAGGGGAGGAGCAGGGTCAGTGACGTAAGTCATGGGGCCCAGTAAAAAAAATGTAGGGCCCCTCGTTCAAATACGCAGGAAAAAAGTGTTATTAAAGGTACTAAAATATAAAGCTTTTTTCCTAAAGTCTCTCTCTTGTCATGTTTTTTATTTGCTAGTTTCATGTCATGCTAAATAAAAATTTTCATTAGCATGAATTTTACCATCCATCTTTATATTGTGCAATGCTAGTTTTAAGTGAAAATATAAGAGCATTTAATTCATTTGCAGAATCACTGAAATCACACAACTTGTATCTCATAGGTCATACCTGCATATGTGTTTAGTTCTTACCAGCACACCGGACACGTTGAATACAACGAACTCAACTGCTTTCATCTGCCTTCTAATATGTGAATATTCTACCAGCATCTCTGACTTCAGCTTAATGATGGGGAAGGAAGGACTGGAAGGAGAAGCAACTGTGGACTGCTCTAGTCTCCGCTTTCCTTCCATGCCATCCTTTTCAGCATAGGTGGTTGGCAAATAGAGGGAAGGAACACGAGTAAGAAATGATAAAGTAGGGGTCCTTGGTCATTAGTGTTTCATAGAACCCCACTGCCTTATTTCTACATTCAAGCAAGTTCTGCTTCCAACAGCAGGACCTCTTGATGTTGTCCGTGCCCCCTCCTTCCGCATACACTCGCCTTTGACTTACTTTGCGTCTCACTGGCCTCCCACTGGAATTCTGTGCTCTTGTGGGAATGCCAACCTCATGGGGGCAGCGAGGGTTGGTGAATACATGTATGGCGCATGTCTACTCACGCATTCTCCATTGTCCCACAGCAGACTGCTTACAAAGCACAAGTTCAAAGATACGATTATTAAGAATTTCAGGACAATGACAGCAGGGGAGTAAACCAAGCACATGGCCCTGCTGAGCACAGGGCCATGTGTGTCTACACAAATTGTACACCCATGAAGCCAGCCTAGGCAAGAAGTCACCCAGATCCTAGACTGAGAGCACTGTTGCTCGTTTTCCCCCCTCAAGCAAATAATCCATCTGCAGCAACAGCAACAACAACAAAACTTCACTAGCCTCCATCTTTCCTCCACTGGGGTTTCCTCCTTCTCTAACCAAGTCTCACTCTGCAATGTCACAGCTTTGAAGACAGAATTCATCTGTTGATACCTCCCTAATCTGCTGAAGCCTTGGGTTAGAGCCCAGGCCTTGGAAATGAAGCATCTATCCAAGTCCCACCCACCACTTATGAGCTTGGCTCCATCAAGCAGATCTTCTGCCTGAAATGTACTTGCTGCTGCTGCTGCTGCTGCTAAGTCGCTTCAGTTGTTCACCATCTACAATCAAATGAAAAAATACTTAGCTTTGCTTCATGAGAAATTTTGCTATTATTTACTACTTGATCAGTTGTTATTTACCTCACCACTGCTCCAAAGTCTTCTCAGGGATCTCTTGGGCTAGTGTGACAGGTTCTCAGCAATGACTTCGGTAATACATTCATGGGAGAATTAGAGTTCGAGGCTCAAAGGGTCAAGAGGAAGACAGACCTAAATTCCTGATGGACTCTAGAAGCAAGGGAATTTTTCCTTCCTTCCATCATCAACTGCCTCCCTGCTTCTTTACCTTGAAGGAGCAAAGCTAGAGGGCACCTCAGAAATGTGAGGTGGACTAGAATGGAAATAGGATGGCATTAGAAATGCATCCAGCAAAGAGAACGAAGACACTACTGACCCTCCATCATTGGATCGGGGACTTTGAGACTTGAGTTTTTCAACCTTAATCTAGTTTTTCTCTTTTTTTTTTCTGGTCCTTCAGGTGACAATAGCACCCTTTTGTGAACTATTTAGCTTGGACTTAGCTACTGAGAATACCTAGAAAGAAGAAGAAAAGGAATTACTCTGATTTATTCTTTTATATAACCTTGACTAGGAGGCTGCTGCAGCTGCAGCCCAACTTAGTGAACTGAAGACCAATCAATGAATAACCATCTACTGTTTGTGGAAGAGCCTAGCACAGTGCTTAACCTGTGGTGGGTGTGTAATAAATGCTAGCTGACTCTGAGTACATCTGATTATTGTGACAGTATGTTACAGTGAAAGAGCCATGGATTTCGCATCAAACCACATAGATTCAAGAAATCGAGTGGATGTATGATCTGGGACATATTAGTTAGCTTCTTTGTGACCTCCTTACTTCACCTAAAAAGTGGGAGTGTGTGGGTGCTCGCGTCCAGCTGTCTGCGACCCCATGGACTCCAGCCCACCAGGCTCCTCTGTCCATGGAATTTTCCAGGCAAAAATACTGCAGTGGGTTGCCATTTCCTTTTCCAGGGGATCTTCCCGACCCAGGGATAGCACCTGCTTCTCCTCCATTGGCAGGTGGATTCTTTACCATTGCCCCACCTGGGAAGCCCCTGAAAGTGGGAGTGTTCACATTATAATGTCTAATGTATGGAGAATGAAAGGAGAAGTAGCTCATCTAAACACACTCTCTTCTACTACATGATACATGAGTCTGCACATATGAGTGTGCACAGAAGATGTTAACGCTTTTTTTTAAACCATGCCTTCCTCTCTGTCTCACCTCACTCAACTGTAGAGATAGACATAGGGCTCTGGTAGGCTAGACTCTCACATGTCTTGAGTATAACAGTGAATAGTTGAGGGTTTGCAGCCAAACAGACCTGGGTTCAAACATATCTTGGCACCTGTATTTCATTGATTATATGACTTTTGATAAGTTATTTAAACTTTCCAAGTTTTGGTTTCTTGACACTTCAGTCGCTCATTTGTATCTGACTCTTTGTGACCCCGTGGACTGCACAACACACCAGGCTTCCCTGTCCATCACCAACTCCTGGAGCTTACTCAAACTCGTGTCCATCAATTCAGTGATGACATCCAACCATCTCATCCTCTGTCATCCCCTTCTCCTCTTGCCTTCAATCTTTCTTAGCATCAGGGTCTTTTCCTATGAGTCAGTTCTTTGCATCAGGTGGCCAAAGTATCGGAGTTTCAGCTTCAGCATCACTCCTTCCAATGAATATTCAGGACTGATCTTCTTTAGGATGGACTGGTTGGATATCCTTGCAGTCCAAGGGACCCTCAGGAGTCTTCTCCAACTCCACAGTTCAAAAGCATCAATTCTTCAGTGCTCAGCTTTCTTTACAGTCCAAGTCTCACATCCATGTACGACTACTGGAAAAACCATAGCTTTGACTAGACAGACATTTGTTGGCAAAGTAATGTCTCTGCTTTTGAATATGCTGTCGAGGTTGGTCATAACTTTCCTTCCAAGGAGTAAGCGTCTTTTAATTTCATGGCTGCAGTCACCATCTGATTTTGAAGCCCAAGAAAATAAAGTCTCTGTTTCCATTGTTTCCCCATCTATTTGCCATGAAGTGATGGGACCGAATGAGGGTAATAATAGTATTCACCACAAAGAGTTATTATAGTTTACTGAGTTATTTGCAAAGGTTTTGGTACATGGCAAATGATCTATTACTGTTATTTTTATTGTCATCTTTATTATTATACCTATGGCCACTGACAGGCCCATGGAAGCATCAGAAAAGTGACTTGGGAAGCATCTTCTCATGGCCCAGTGTGGGATGGTATCTCCACCATATGACTTTCTTTCCTGGGTAGATTCTTCCTGTTCTGAAGCTAGTGGAGTTGTTCTTAGACCTTTTCACATACATACACAGGTACTCCTCTTGAGAGATGCTGGGTAAAATCTACCTTCCCTCTTCTCGCCCTACTGAAAGTCAAAGGAACTATTCTCATTGACCCTGCCAAGCAAGGGACAGGCCTTGGATCTTTCCTGGACCTTTCCCTTCAGTTCAAAGCCCATAAACCCTTTTCTCTCAGCTCCCAGTCCTAAAACGTGGAGGTGCCCAGGTAAGGAGAAAGGGTCCCCGTCAATACTTAGCACAAGTCTGGACCTCAAGAGTCTGGGTATAAGAAGATCATTTGCATTTGACTCACTGGAGCTGAGGGGCAAGACTCAAGTCTTCTCCTTTCCACGGGGCCAGATGTTCAGAGTTCTCCTTGACATTGTGAGAGTCCCTCAGTGGTTCCTTGGGGGCAAGGATGACCATCTACTCCTCATTCAGGTCTTGATTTTCAATGACCTCATTCTCTAATAGAGAACAGAAGAAAGTTATAACTTACTCAGTCCCCACGGCCTCATCAACATTGTGGAGGCTCTGGTAGGCCATATACTTTGTTGTTTAGTTGCTCAGTTATGTCTGACTCTTTGGGATCCCATGGACTACAGCATGCCAGGCTTCCCCATCCTTCACTATCACCTGGAGTTTGCTCAAACCCATGTCCATTGAGTTGGTGATGCCATCCCACCATCTCATCCTCTGTTGTCCCCTTCTCCTCCTGCCTTCAGTCTTTCCCAGCATCAGAGTCTTTTCCAATGAGTCAGCTCTTCACATCAGGTGGCCAAAGTATTGAAGCTTTAGCAACAGTCCTTCAATACTCAGGGTTGATTTCCTTTAAGACTGACTGGTTATATCTCCTTGCTGTCCAAGGGACTCTCAAGAGTCTTCTCCAACACCACAGCTCAAAAGCATCAATTCTTCGGCCCTCAGCCTTTATGGTCCAACTCTCACATCCATATATGACTACTGGAAAAACCATATTCTAGGCTCAGCAGATTCAGAGATCTGGATCCTGCTTGCCACCACGGCACTCACAGTTCAAAAGGTGAAAGAGGCCTTTAGCAGCCCACATTCTCCTCTCAGTAAGACTTACACCCACCCTGAGTTCTTATGAACTTATATAGCTCTTGCCTGACCAACAAGCCACCAAAGGCTTCCTTTCCCTGTTGCAGACTTCTATGTCTTGTGTCCCACTATATCAGGAACCCTTTCATCCATGAGTTTATATGAGCACGTCAGTGGGTGCGGATGTGTCGGCTGAAAAGAAAAAAGCGCATCTGTTAAGATCCAGGTTTTAGTTCCAAGGACTTGGTAACACTTGGGGACAAGGCCAGGTTTTTATGGGCAGTTCATACTCTTAGAAGCCCACAGGCTGATTATGTTTGAGTTGTCAGGTCCCAGAATTATCCAGACCACCATATCTTGGGTATTAGGAACAACCAAGTCTGAGAAGGGAGTGACTTCACCTACCTCACTCTGGGGCAGCAGTTAGGGTCCCAGTTCACTATGAGGGCGATTTGCTTCTACTTAGCTTTCTGTCTTGAAGTCACTTAGATTTAGGAAACAAAAATGGTTCAGGGAGGTGATGTAAGAAAAAAGGAAAGAGCAAATTAGCCACTATCCCTCCCTGAAAACATTTCTTTGACCACTTCCACCAAGGCAAGAGAAGTTCTTCTGCTCTACGTTAGCCTACGGATGTCTGAGCTCTCAGACTTTTATAAACTAGCCACCCCCACCACCTGTGTATATGGTGATCTGGATATTTGGGGACAGAAATCAATGAGCTCATTCCCTAACTTGGCCTGTGAAGTGAAGTCGCTCAGTCATGTCCAACTCTTTGCAACTCCGTGAACTGTAGCCTACCAGGCTCCTCCATCCATGGGATTTTCCAGACAAGAATACTGGAGTGGGTTGCCATTGCCTTCTCCAGAGGATCTTCCCAACCCAGGGATCGAACCCAGGTCTCCCACATTGTAGACAGAGGCTAATACCGTCTGAGCTACCAAGGAGGTCAACCTGGCCTGTGAGCTGGCGTAAACTGACTCTCCCTCCAGGCTCTAGTTCTGACTCAAATTAGAAAAGCATCTCCGTTTCTTTTCTGGAAGGTGGGATCTTGAGCAGTAGTGGCCTCCCTCAGCAGTAAGCACTGTGTTCTCTTACCTGACCCCACAGCCTTCAGACACCCATGATCAGACAGCCCAACTCAACCAGTAGGCAGCTGGGTTCCCATCCAGGCTCTGCTGCCCTGACCTCGGGGACTTTATGATTCACTTGGCCTCTTTCGACCTCATCTCTAAAACAAAGGGTCAGAGTCTGCGCACCCTGTAATTTATGCGATCTCATGACTGTTGCTCAGAGACAGTTGAATAATTCTTGCCCTTTAGGAGTCACTCTAGTATTCTTGCCTGGAGAATCCCGTGGACAGAGAAGCCTGGCAGGCTACGGTTCGTGGGGTTGCAAAGAATTGGCCACGACTGAAGTGACTTAGCATAGCGCAGGAGTTCCTAGGGTGTGTTAAAGCCACTGTTATCACAGTCTTCTTCTGTGGCACTGGATTGAGTGGTCAGGGGATCCCCAGGCCTCAGACAACAGGTTTCTATGGGCCCATTAGTCCCTGTGTTATCTGGTCTTCTGCACACTGTCCACAGCAAATTCAACACCAGACTGAACATGGATCCCTTTTCATTTGAGACCTATACATGCCCAGACCCTCCCCGACTGACCCCACTGGAGATCCTTCCATGGGGAGGAGAAAATCTAGCATGGGGCTCAGAGCATAAGCCAGACAGCCTGGATGAGAACCCCACCTACTTAAATAGCCCTGAGACCTCGGACCAGTTCAGTCACCTCCCTCTTTTCTCATCTGTAAGATAAGAATAATACTGGTACTTGCCTCCTAGGGTTACTAAGAGTAAATGGAGCTATATGAAGTGCTTTAGGACACTGCCTGGTGTATATAGTGGTTTCCCTGGTGGCTCAGATGGTAAAGCATCTGCCTGCAATGTGGGAGACCCGGGTTTGATCCCTAAATCGGGAAGATCCCCTGGAGAAGGCAGTGGCAACCCACTCCAGTGTTCTTGCCTGGATAATCCCATGGACGGACGAGCCTGGAAGGCTACAGTCCCAGGGGTCGTAAAGGGTCAGGCATGACTGAGCGGCTTCACTGGTGTATAACAGGAGCTTGGTTAATTCTTACTACTATTATTAGTGTTTCTCCCCTTCTTAAGGCATCTGTGTCCCTAATACCTTATCCCTTTAGGTCCCTTGGAAGACTGCCAGGCATTTGAAGGCGATTTCAGGGAAAACATAAATATTCTGTAACTAATTTGGCCCCGGAAGGCTCCAAGAAGGATGCAGATGAAGCAAGTTGCAAGTTGTAGCCCGATGAAGGCTGGCCCCTGCTGAGGACTTGGTGCCTCTTGTTTAAGTGAACTGGGCCCCAAATCCCTAATGAGAATGAACTCGTCCTATGCATGAGCTCCAGATATAATCAAAACATTAGTAATTCTCCTGTTATTTACAATCCAGACCAAAGTTTTCTTTTGACTTGTAACTGAACATATTTCAAACCAACTGGAACAAATTTGCTTATACTGGTGGCCCAGAACAGCAAGTTATTCCATGAGTCAAAATGTTACGAGGTAGGAGGGACCTGGGACTGACCTGAGCCTCCTTCCTGCAGCCAGTGGTTCCCTCATCATCAGAAACCCACCTTCTCACTGGACAGCTTCCCTCTGTTGACTTCAGGAGAAGAGGGCAGTAGGAACAGTCAAGCTCATGGGGCAATTGAAAGCAGGGCCTCTGTCATCTCGGATTAAAGAGAAGTGCCTCCTGTGATGTTAGCTGTTCAGCCTCTGTTTCCCTGCCTGGCCCAAACCTCTGTGTCAAAAGAGCCAACGCTGACCCTTAACCAGAGCTGGGCAAACAGAGGCCAGCAAAGTTACAACTCGGGGTAGATGGAGTCATGGCTTGAGAGCTGCTGATAAAATCCAGTACCTACTCCTACCCCCGCTATAGATTATTCTCAATGGCAGGTCCCAAACAGTCTTTTCTCTTCTGGCATAAGGCTTAAATAATTCTCCTCTGGAACTAGGTCTCCAGCTGTCAGTCTTCCAGCTCATCCCCAATTCTAAAAATCGAATGAAATTTCCAAAGATATAATGAGTCCCATTTGTTCTCTGCAGCTTGGTCAGGTGTCAGATGGATTATCTTAGAGAAGAGGAAGGCAAGAGCTTCATCCTGGTGTAGTTGTTTCCTCCCAAGACAGGGTGCACTTACCCCATGGAAATGAGGCGATGTAATGAAAAGGAGCATCAGATGCTTCCATGGGGCCTGGGGGAACTTGACAGGTGTGTCCCACGGCCCAGGCTGCCCTTACCCTTGGGAAAGTCCCCTGATGCTGAAGGGAACTGTTGTCTGTTCTGGAGAACCCAGCTAGGGCTCAAAGAGGGGGTCACTCTGTATTTCAGAATATAGCTAATACTCTGAAACAGCTCTTTGGCTCAAGGCAGGTGATTTCTCCTCTCCAAGCCCCAGCTTTACAACTTCAAAATGGACACTGTAAAGATACTGTTTCACTAAGATGCTGTTAAGGATTGAATGGGATAGTGTATACATACTTCTTAGCACAGCACCTGAGGCTTGTCAATACTCAGTAAATATCAGCTGCTCTTATTCTTGATAGTGGACCAGCAGGAGGAGGGAGAGGAGCACTCAGATGTTCTTAAGCTTCCTGAATGGCAAGTCTTCATCTTATTCTGGGTTTCTCCTGAGCTCTGCATCATGCTGTAAGTAGGTGAGGCACAGAGCCCCTTGGGTACCCTTTAACAAAGGAGGCCACTGCTGATCAAAACCACACTGAGCAAATGTTAATTGCAAGAAAGACTGGCAAGACCTCCCGCCATCTCTCGGGGCTCCTACTATTATACTGATTAACTGTGAGCCAGAAAGTAAGTGTGGGGAATAAAGAAGGCTTGTCCCTTGATAAGTGGGCCTCCTGGTTGACCTGAGGGGTCTGAGCAGAGAAGGAACTGTGGAAAATCTTGTCTCAGAGATTCAGCAGAGTCCATCTTGCCACCTCTTGGCAGCATTTTAGGTCTTGTATCTGAGAAGGTGTTCATGCCCATCAGAGTTCTCAGGTGCCTGCATCTAAAGGCCCTTCAGAGTGAGCAAGCACTCTTTCCTTCGGCCTGCTGCTTGAGAGCATCCAGGTTCCATGACTGCCTTATAACAGGCTTGTAATAAGGACTTTTGGGGCTTCCCAGGTGGCCCAGTGGTAGAAAATTGGCCTGCAGATGCTGGAGACACAGATTCTGTCCCTGAGTTGGGAAGATCCCGTGGAGGAGGTAATGGCACCCTGTCCAGTAGCCTTGCCTAAGGAATCCCATAGACAGAGAAGCATGGCCGGCTACACAGCCCATGAGGTGGCAGAGTCAGACATGCCTGAGGGCATGAGCAATAAGGTCTTTTAGGGACTGTGATCTTTTAGATTTGATAGACAAAGTGCCTGAAGAACTATGGAGGGAGGGTCATAACATGTACTGGAGGCCATGATCAAAACCATCCCCAAGAAAAAGAAATGAAAAAAGTCAAAATGGTTGCCTGATGAGGGCTTACAAATGGCTGAGAAAAGAAGACAAACAAAAGGTAAAGGAGAAAGGGAAAGATACATCCATCTGAATACATAGTTCCAAAGAATAGCGAGGAGAGTTTAAGAAAGGCTTCCTAAGCGAACAATGAAAAGAAATACAGGAAAACAACAGAATGAGAAAGACTAGCGACCTCTTCAAGAAAATTAGAGATACCAAGGAAACATTTCATGCAAAGGTGGGCACATTAAAGAACAGAAACAGTATGGACCTGACAGAAGCAGAAGATATTCAGAAGATGTGGCAAGAATATGCAGAACTGTACAAAAAAGATCTTCATGACCTAGATAACCACGATGATGTGATCACTCACCTAGAGCCAGACGTCCTGGAGTGCGAAGTCAAGTGGGCCTTAGAAAGCATCACTATGAACGAAGCTAGTGGAGGTGAAGGAATTCTAGTTGAGCTATTTCAAATCCTAAAAGATGATGCTGTGAAAGTGCTGCACTCAATATGCCAGCAAATTTGGAAAACTCAGCAGCAGCCACAGGACTGGAAAAGATTAGTTTTCATTCCAATCCCAAAGAAGGGCGATGCCAAAGAATGCTCAAACTACCGCACAATTGCACTCATTTCACATAGTTAGCAAAGTAATGCTCAAAAATCTTCAAGCTAGGCTTCAACAGTACGTAAATGGAGAACATCCAGATGTTCAAGCTTGATTTAGAAAAGGCAGAGGCACCAGAGATCAAATTGCCAACATCCGTTGGATTATAGAAAAACCAAAAGAATTCCAGAAAAATATCTACTTCTGCTTCATTGACTATGCTGAAATCTTTGACGGTGTGGATCACAACAAACTGTGGAAAATTCTTGTATCTGAGAATAGCAGAATACCAGACCACCTGACCTGCCTCCTGAGAAATCTATATGCAGGTCAAGAAGCAACAGAACTGTACATGGAACAACGGACTGGTTCCAAATTGGGAAAGGAGTACACCAAGGCCGTATATTGTCACCCTGCTTGTTTAACTTATATGCAGAGTACATCATGCGAAATGCCAGGCTGGATGAAGCACAAGCTGGAATCAAGACTGCCAGGAGAAATATCAATAACCTCAGATATGCAGATAACACCACCCTTACGGCAGAAAGCAAAGAGGAACTGAAGAGCCTCTTGATGAACGTGAAAGAGGAGAGTGAAAAAGCTGGCTTAAAATTCAACATTCAAAAAAGGCATCTGGTCCCATCACTTCATGGTAAATAGATGGGGAAACAATGGAATCAGTGAGAGACTTTATTTTCTTGGGCTCCAAAATCACTGCAGATGGTGACTACAGCCATGAAATTAAGACACTGGCTCCTTGGAAGAAAAGCTATGACAAACCTAGACAGCATATTAAAAAGCAGAGACATTACTTTGCTGACAAAGGTCTGCATAGTCAAAGCTGTGGTTTTTCCAGTAGTTATGAATGGATATGAGAGTTGAACCATAAAGAAGGCTGAGCACCGAAGAATTGACGCTTTTAAACTGTGGCTCTGGAGAAAACTCTTGAGAGTCCCTTGGATTGCAAGGAGATCAAACCAGTCAATCCTAAAGGAAATCAGTCCTGAATATTCATCAGAAGGACTGATAATGAAGCCGAAGCTCCAGTACTTTGGCCACCTGATGGGAAGGGCCGACTCTTTGGAAAAGACCCTGATGCTGGGAAAGATTGAAGCCACAAGGGGAAGATGAAGTGGTTGGATGGCATCACCACCTCAATGGACTGAACTTGAGCAAGCTCTGGGAGATGGTGAGGACAGGGAAGCCTGGTGTGCTGCAGTCCATGGGGTCGCAAAAAGTTGGACATGACTGAGTAACTGAACAACAAGGGACTGTGAATCTCCATCTTTGTAGGGAGAGGATGATTAGAAAACTAGAGAATATTCAAAATTCCACGGGTTGGAAAAGCACTAGCTTCAAAGTCTCGGCCCCACACCTCCTGGGATCAGCCCTAATAGGAACTTTCTATTCTGGGTAGCCCAGAGCCCAAAGTTGGCATGGTACTCAAGCTGTCTCTGAAGTACAGTAACCCCTCCCTGGCTACTCTGAAAACAGGACTGGGTCCAGGTCTTTTGATGAGGGCTCCAATTTTCTCTAAGTAAAAGATTTCTGGTAGAGAAAAAGTCCCCTGCCTCTGAGCAGAGATTTAGAGAAATGAGGCTGACCGGGGAAGCTTTACTCGGGAGCGCCCTCTACTGGCTCTTTGGTAGAAATGCCATAGCAGTCATTTTGCCCTGCCCTGTGGGCAGCAATTTGAGACATGCGAGCTTCTTGGTGTCTTGAACCAAGGAGAAAATAAGATATCCTGAGCCGCCAAGGAGGATGAAATTCCAGAGGCTGGTTTCTTCTACCTCCTTCATAATTTCATTTAACATTTACTGGGTGCCAACTCAGTGCTAAGCATCGTACTTGCATGATCTCATTAAATACCACAATTGAGTGATGACATTCATGGTTCTTAGAATTTCCCTGAGAGAGAGAAAGAGAACTCAAGAGAAGAGGACCAAGGGACAATGTGAAACTGGAAGTGAAACTTGTTTTTATTATCTGATATGAATAGGTCATACTTGGTTCCAAGATTGTTCCATAAACTTCCTGGAGCTAGAGCATTTTGAGCTTGTTTTTCTGAAAAAAAGATTCAGTCCATAAGGCAATTACTTACATAGCAATGCTTGTCCAATCTGTGCTCTTCGAAGCTCAGACAGGAAAAAAGAAAGAACTGCCACAATGACTGAGAATTTCCATGATAGAGGTGAGGCCTTTTAAAATTGTGGCACATGTTCACACCTGTGTTTTTAAAAATAAAATCCTGTGAGGTAGGGCAGGTAGCAGAAAGCACATTTTCTAAGTTGGGAATTTCAGGTACCGAGTGCTGTGTTCTAGATTTCATTTGGGAGCAAAAGGCAGAGTCAAGACAGAATCTTCACTCTCAGCTCAAGTTCTGACTTTCTGGTTGGTGTTAGTTGAAGTCAAGGTTCTCGATCAGGCTTTTTAACTGCAGGTAATAAAGATCGTGAAACCACCTCCTCGATTTACACACAGATCCTGTCCTGAATCACTCCTTTCCCTGTTTCAGGTTGGTTCATGATTGAGCTCCCTCGATACAGAGTCATTTGGCAATTGGGAATTACACAAGCCACTTACCTTTTTAAAGTTGGTCACTCTCCAGCCCGTATTTTCAAGGTATCTAGGTCCTTGGGAGAATCCCACATGTTATTTCAACTTTCCTGTACCATGCAAAGGTGTAATTCTTTTCACTTCACGCAGAACCTGAAAGCATTTTCCCACATTGATTCTTCCTAGACATTTGAGATATGGGTAAGTCATAGGACAGGGCTTCCCCAGTGGCTCAACAGGTAAAGAATCCACCTGCAGTGCAGGAGATGCAGGAGATGTGGGTTCAGTCCCTGGGTTGGGAAGATCCCCTGGAGGAGGAAACAACCTACTTCAGTATTCTTGCCTAAAAAAATCCCATGGACGGACTATATATAGGCTGTAGTCCAAAGCATTGCAAAGAGTTGGACATCACAGGGCACGCACACGTCATAGGATCCCCATTCCTCTTTGGATTGAGCGATGCTTTCCAGTTTCGCATCTGTGTCTCTAAATCTACACAGTGGGACAGCAGTCACACCAGATATTACCTTCTTGCCCTACCCCTGTCTCAAGACCTCCTACTAGCTGCCCCTTTCCCAGTAGGCAGAGTGATGTCATAATGGGGTCAGAATGGGACCTGCTGATAATAACACAGCATGCAAGAGCAGGCTTGCCGCAGCACCTCCTGAACAATTGGGCTGTTGTTGTCTTAAACGGAGCGGTTGGCTTAAACATATTTGTCTATGATGTAACCTCCTGGCCCTCAGCTACCAGTGGAAGCAACTCTTTCTGGTTTGACCTGGTTGATATCACAAGCTCTGCTTTGCCAGAAATGTGACTTCTTGATGAATAGTTGGTCCAGATCTACCAATTTGGAGTGAACTCATATTTGGCCACCTGCTGGTAAGGCTGAGCATCCCTTTACCTAACTGTAGCCGTGAGCATCTGGCCCTCGTGTCTCTGCTATGTCCAGAGAAACCAAAATGATACCACTGAAGGAGAGGATGGGAGAAATTGGAACTGAGTGCTCACAGGGAGCTCTGAGTGATGGAATGTAGTTTGCTGACACCCTTTCCCTTTCATTCTTGCTATTATAGGAGCGCCAGCGACCAAGAGGAGACCAGATGAGTTTTCAAAGCAGTCCTCAGACACCCAGGACACACCTCATCCTTTGCCTGGTGCTTTCCGCAATGTTGCTGCTCACGTTCATCTTCCTATTAACCCTCGCCATCATCACCTCCTCTTGACCACCATTCTTTCTCCATTCACTGTCTACCCAGCTCTTTTGCTCTTTCTTCGACAAGCTCCCCTCTGAGTTATATCCAGATGGCTGATAATAGTTTCCCTGTCTCCTCCCCCTGTCTCGTGCCAGAATCAGCCCAGTACTCAGTCCCCGAGGTCAGGGAAACCACGGCAAATTCTACCTCTTCCAAAATGAAGTTTCAAGACTCTCCAGGGAAGTAGTCTCACTCCGAGAAGGTGCCCCAGGTATCTGAGAGTGATGTAATTGAAACCAGAGGGAGACACCACCAATCTGTTAATCCTAGTCATATAGAGTGAAAGAGTTTACTCAGGACTGATTGAGAATATGGGGGGTAAGAAAGAAAGAGCCCCAGAATTGGACTGCCCCTGAATACAGGATGAAATCATCTCGATTTTTTTTTCTTCAATTAAATTTGCATTTCATTCTACCATATTGTGATGGCTTCACTCTAGACATTTTCATTTAAGATCCAAGGCTTTTCTTCATGGGTTTTGAGCCACAGGTCCCTGGATGGTGAGGTAAGTGACATCTGCCAGCACTGTCTAGGATGATTGGTAATGCTCTCAGAAACCCAGGGCTCCTGAGACAGGTCTGCCTGGTTAGGCTGTAAGATTTGTCATTTATTGGTTTCTTTTGACCTGAATACCCCTTGGGGATTCCCCAGCCCTGACACAGACATTGGTCCAGCCTCACAATGTTAATCTAGACTACACAGAAAACAGACCTCCTCCACCCCGCCACCACCACCACCAGGATTAATCAAATCAGAATTTGTTGAGGTCAAAGTGCTCTCTCACAATCACTACAAAAAGTGTGGTTCTCAGAAAACCCACTATACCTAGAAAATATATTTTCTCTCCCCCAGTTTTATTTCTACTTCTAGGCGTAAGTTAAAACCATTGGCAGATGCCAGATTTTCACGTATGAGCTGGACTATCTCTTCTCATGAAAAGATTCAGACTCAGCTCATTAACTCATAGCCTTGCCAATAAGTTAAAAAAAAAAAAAGACAAAACTGGGCAATCCAGCGGATAGGTTAGGCCTTTCTTCCACTGCTCCATGGCCTGTATTTATTAGACTAGGACTTAAATAGATGCAATGCCCATTTTTTACTGTTGGACTATCAGATATAGCAATCCAAGTCTCACAGAGCAGCAGCTAATTTCAAGACTGCTTTAATAGTGAAAGGGTAAAAAGTTCAGCTAATTTGGATCCACTAGATCACCCCCTCCCAATGAAGTTGTGATTGAGGTCTCTCTGCCCTCAGAGGTAGACAACCGTCCATCAATGACAAGATCAAGGCCAAACTCACACAGCTATCTTGAAGCACTCCTCTTTTATTATTATTATTTATTATTTTCTCCCCAAGATCCACAGTTCCGATTCGTTTCTATGTAGCTTCTGCTAAACTAAAGCACGCTGGTGTCCTGAGTCCCACCCCGCCCTACTGCTTCAGCCTCAGCCCCTAACATGTGCTTGCTCTGACTTCCTTGTCTTTGCTTAGATCCTTACCATGAAGACACTCAAGACACTCCCGGGTGACCCTCTAGGTCCCGATTCTCCCAAATGTGCCTTTCATCTGGCAAGACATAGGAAAGCCTATCATCTGGTTCTCCAGGCAGTTCGAATGGCATAGGGTGGGGAAGAAGGCCTTTGAAAGAGCTTGCTCCTCGATGATGGAGGTGTGCAAAGAGCAGATATTGTCTTAACTGTTCTGATATTGAACACTGTCATCGCTTTCAGGTGGATAGAGAGTTGAGACTTTTTTGAGTGCTGATGCCGACAAAAGGAAAGGGAGGGGGTGGAATTCTAGTTACTTTCCTTCAGCATGCAAGTGGTCCTTCAAAACATCTCCCTTAAACCTCCAAATATGCTGGCTTCTAAGAAGTGTTTTCCAAGACTGAATGTACCTCTTGATCAGGGTAAGTGATGAAACATGTACTTAACAGAGGAAGGGGATGGTGGAATAGCTTGTATTATGCATGCTGTGGCTCATCTCCCCCACCGTGCTAATGGCTTGGCCTCTGAAGTTTTGAGAATCAGGAAAAGGATCAGGGATGCCAGTTTCTAAAAGTGTAAAGGACGACTAGCCAACCCAAATGCAGATTTGCTATTGTTCTCACCTTCAAAGAGCCTTCTAGGGAGACTGGACTGGGGAGTTCCTAACTCCTCCCTGGTACCACCCACAGGATTTCCTCAATGGAAGGGGCAACATGGTTGGCTGTAGCAGCCTGAATGGACAGAAATTTCCCTGCATCTTCACTTCACACTGGCTGGCTTCAGACAGATCCCTTGAGTTTTGGGTGAAGCTGAACCAGCTGGAACTTTTCGGTAGAGAGATTTGGAGAGGGAGGTCTCTTCTCATAGGCAGATAGCCTTGTGGTGAGGTAGGGAGGGGGGGTAGTGGTGGTGTGCTATATTGGCTCAAGGGACTCTTAGGAGAAATAATTTCATTGTTCAGGTTACTGCTGAAAAAGTCCCAGATATCTCTAATTCCTAATGATGGAGCTAGAACTAGAATACAGAAAACTGGATATTGGAATCGAAGCAATGTGATAGAGAGATGTGAACATGAGAATGGGAACCACACAAATATAAATATGATCAAATCCTTAGTTTTACAACTTCAAGCTCCAAGACTTTTGCTCAAGTCACTTAAACTACCTGCGCTCCATTTTCTTAGCTTTAAACTCTAGTCTACAGAATTTAGTCCAACTCTTTAGTCCATGGACTTCTCCAGGCCAGAACACTGGAGTGGGTAGCCGTTCCCTTCTCCAGGGGATCTTCCCTGGAGAACCGGGATCTCCTACATTGCAGATGGTTCCTTTACCAGCTGAGCTCAGGGAAACCCTTGAAAACAGAAAAAAATAAGTAATATTTTGGGATTGATTTATGTATAACCTAATGGGGTGGGCAACAGCATTATAGTGATACCCATAAAACAGCCATACGCATAAGATCATTTATGTAAAAGCACCCAGCACAGTGTCTGGCACATAATAGGTTCTCAAAAACTGTTGGTTTATTCTCCCCCTACCCTGGCCCTTATTTAGGCCAAAATAGTTCTGCTTCCTGATGGAGACATCTTTAGGCCAAGAGGAATCTCTTTCCTGGATTTCTTCCCTGATAGACTCCCCTTGGTTGATTTCCTAAGAGCTGGATTTTTTTGTTTTTTTTTTCCCTCTTCCAAACACGGTACTTTACCTACTGGCATTTTTCTTGGTGCTTGGAGAGCAGACAAGAGACGCGGGCAGGACATTTCTGGGCTTCATTGACCCTGAAAGAGAGAAGACTCAGTTCCTTCAAGGGCTTCGTGACAGCAGCCTACCCCACAGGGCCTCTGGAGCAGCATTAGGAGAAATGAGTCCTCTTCATGCTTGGGATGCCCAGGGATGGGTTGGCAGTGCAGAAGGCGGTTTTCATCTTGGACAGATTCCATGTCGGTCTATTAATTCTCTGGGTCCTTAGCTTGACTGCTCAGACAGGAATTGGGCACCACAGCCCTTAGCAAAGAATGGCAGGCAGCTTGGAAAGCCAAGGTCACCAGCTCCATTCCAGGCATGTACCAAACGATCTGACTATTGATGCGTAGGGCAACCAGAGATGCTATCTGTGAAGGACTAACCTTCTGCAAATGTTTCTGCTGAGTTTCCTAGGTACCCCCAGCCCCCAGTGTAACCACTCAGCTTGATTAGAGTAACAAGACAGAGAAAAGAGGCATTCTCTTGTTGGGGGTGGGGGTTGGGAGGAGAAGCAAAGATCCTGAGTCCGTCAGACTGCCACAGGTAGTGTAATTTTGGTTGCTACTCTCAAAAGTTCTGAGCACATTTCTTCTATTTCCAACTCTGCCTTATTTGTTAGGGTTACATACGGGGTTTGCTCAAAGCTGTTAGGGGCGCCCAAAGTGATCTTGAGTGAAGCTGCTTTGGCTTCAACATCAGATACAATAGCACCCAACTACCATAGAAAGCCTAGAAACAGCAAGCAGCTCACACAGCTCCAAAGTGTCTCTTCTCTACGTAGTTCATGTAGTCTACTTAGAAATGATGTGGTCACATGAGTTTATGCTTACACATAGCTCATCTCATATCTCTAAAAACATAGACCTACTCTGTGCCTTTAAAAAACATAGTCAGCCTAACACTCCCATTAATCCAGTAAGACTTCCTTGAAACACACGATGGGGACGCTTTCTCTGTCCAACGGGCCACATCTAATGATCCCATGTGATAAGCCATTTTCAGTGCAAGAACCCAGGCGGACTCTGTCTCATTGATACTTCTTCTGGCTGCCCGCCTCCTCCACTGCAGCAGCATTCTCACATGCATTCATACATGCATTCATGGAGCTAAAAATAAACAGCTGTTGATGGGCTGCCAGAGGGTGTCCTCCATGCTGAGCAGGCGTCCTCTGCCTTCCTCTAGTAGGCAAGGCTTAAGCCACAGACAGGAGTTGAGGGTCCAGGACAGGCTTAAGCTTAAACCAAAATCTCTGAGGCAAGTTACAAAGGCTCAGAGGGCCTGAAGAGGGAGATGAGAGGGTATTAAAGATCACACTGATTAAAGGTCAGTCCTATGACTGCTCGCTGTCTCTCGGGCCTTGTGCCCCCAATCCTAGTGGTAACCTCTGGAAAATTGTTTATTGGCGTAGGGGAAATCACTGACAGGGAATGTTGATAATTAAAGTTGATTAAGGAGACGGACCAGGCATCAGGCATGATGTAAATAGCTTTCTGGTCCCCTGCCTCCTCTCCTCCCCTCCTTGGGGAGCTGGATCTGGGATCCTGTGTAGATTTGGGGAGGGTGATTTGTGTATGTAATTGTGTTCCGATCTTCCAATCTGCAAGAATTCTTGCCACCTCCATCACATCCCCAATCAATAAACCCTCTGTCACGCTGAGATGTGGCATGTTTTCTGCCGAAAACCTCAGACTCAGACACAACACACACTGAGACATACGCTCGCGTGAGTACACATGCTCACGTGCGTGCACACGCATGCCTTTTCACCCTCATGAAACAAGCTCCTTTCAAACTGGTTTAAAAATAGCACTAATCCATTCAGCTCATTTTTCAGGAGCATTATTTTAAGATGAAAAATAGAAGATCCCCTGGTCTTTGAGAGGGAGAAAGGCTAAAGCCTCACCTAGTCTTAAAAAGTCCTGATAATGTTGCTAGAGACTAAGCCTTTGCAGTCTTTGTTCCATTTTCTCCTCCTCCCATTCAACAAAAGTTGTTTATCGGCTAATACCCCGCCATCTGGGTATTTATAGAGGTGGGTTTCCTTTTCAGGTGGTGGTGCCAGGGCAAAGCTACAGCACCAAGCCCTGCCCTGTCCCTGGCCTCTCCGTCGGCTCTCCGCTCCCCCCGCCCCCCTGCAGTGACTGGAGGCCGGTGGATTTGTGAATCAGCTTTCCCCTCCCCTACACAGGGGAGCCCCTAAACGCTGCTGGCCATTTGCAAAAGGCTGTGTGTGCGTGTGTTTAATTGCAGGTTTATTTGTTCCTGCTCTGGGAGTCTGTCTGTCTGTAACTTGGATGACTGCTCTTTGGGAAGCTGTAGCTGGCTGATTCCGTGGGCGACCGAGCAGGATGCGTGGGCGCAGGAAACAGAAGAGGGAAAAGAAAGCGGGAGGGAGAGAAAGGGAACGCGAGAGAGAGCGGGAGCCTTAGAATCTGTTATTTGCGTCACTCGAGGAGCCGGGGCTATCTGCCCGACAAACACACAGAATTAATCCGAGTTATAGCCAGAGCTGTCTCCGCTACAGCGGTCAGCTGCGAAAGGGAGGGGAAAGGACGCTCTCTCCGCGTCTGTGCAGAGCCGAGCTCGCTCCCGGTGGCGCAGGGCGTTTGGGGAGGGGGGCTGTCCTGCTGGGCAAGCCCTCGGGGGCCCCGCACGCCCGGTGCACACCAGGTTGCAGCCTTCTCTGCAGCTGCCCAGTCCAAGCCTGGGGTGGCGCCCGCCTCGGCCGCCTTGCTTGTTCAGTGGCTGCACCGAACACAAAGCGTTGTCTCTGAGCAGAAGCCTCTTCTCGGCTGAACCAGACCCACCAAAGAGGAGAATCTGCACGTGACGTCAGTAGCTGATGACTGACGCAGGCTGGCAAAGGAGACTCAAGGCGGCTGCTCCGCGCTGCCTTCATGAGTCTATTTTCTCCAGCCCCTTCGTAGTGAATTACTAGAACGCAAAACACACACACACACACACACACAGCGCCTTCAAAATATACATTTCCAAAGGCGGTGTGTTGCAAACACAGAGAGATTTTGCAAAGCATGGGTGGGAAACGTGGGAAGGGTATGGAGGGTTATTATTTTTTTTTTCCTTTCCTCATTTGGGAATCTCCAGCGTGGACCCCGTTAGACTGTAGAGCTTTTTTTGGAAGCTCCTCTGGGGATGGGGTCTAAGCACCCCACCCCACCCTCATTTCCCAAGCAGGTCTGGTCAATGGAGACCTGCAGCTCTAAAAGAATACAACCACTCCAAAGCCTTCTGGTCGGGGAGACAGCGAGGAGCTTGCAACAGGCGGAGGCAGACGGGAGTTAACGGGAGGGAGGGAGAATACAAGCAATATTTGGGTGTTTTTCTGCTTTGAAAAAATCATCTGCAGTAATGTGAGTGAGTGTGGTGGGGCAGGGGAGAGTGGGGAGGGGGCGCTTAATGCACATCTAATGATTTGGATGTAACGTTCCAGCGAAATGCCTTTGTTGTGTGGAGGTTTTTTCAGTACTTGCTAAAAATAGCATCAGGGTTTGATCGTGTTCCAGAAATAGACCGAGGGCTGCACTGGGATAAAAAGCCAGCGCGGGTGGAAGAAAACCTGGACATCACCGCATTCCTCCCCCCCGCCCCCAACTATGTCTGGAAATTAATTGTTGGATTTTTCCTCTCCTCTCTTCTGCCTCCCTCTCTCTCTCCACTTTCTCTTCCCACCCCCTGTGTTTCTCTTTCTCTCTCTTAAGGAGTTCCCGTTTGGGTAAGTAATATTATGTCATGTGCATGCCGCAGACTGTGAGTATGAACTGAGGCTTACTTTGTGCATGCCCTGGGGTTCTTTTTTTGGCTGCCTTTTCACCCCTTTTCTAAAGAGAAGGGTGGGACTGAGTAGGGGGTGAGGGGTATAGCTGTATGTATGCATCATGAATTTGGGGCTGCATGAAAAGGAACCGAAAGGGGGAATTCTTGCAGAGCTGGGAATCACCCTGACCAATCTCTGAATCAATAGCTGCAACTCTCTCTCTCTCTATGGGTCGGCGCTGTTGAGCCCGGTTCTCTCGACTGCCCCCCTCCCTTCCCCATTTTCTCTGTCTTCGAGGGTGTCCAGATACGACTTAATGGGTCATCTCTCCGCGAGATTAATGGAGACGATGCGATATAGATTAAAATTGCATGGTGGGGCTGGGAGGTAAAAGAAGGAAAAATCCGCTTTCCTTTGACAAACTTCCTTGTTCGTTCCGGAAGGGAGCCGGAGGACCGCGACCCTGGCGGATCCCGGCTGGCCCAGGGCGCGGTAGCTGTCCATGGAAGGCAGGTGCTGAAAATTCCTTGGTCCTTGGCGAGTTCAGCTCCGAGCGCCAGGGGGCGGGGTTGGCGCCAGTTGCGGATAGCCCCGCCCTGAATGCAGAAGAGGGATACGGAGAGGAGAGGGTTAAGGATGTTCAAAGAGGATAGTCGTGACTTCGGTGAGAGCTTTGGGGAAAAGGAGGGGTGAGTGGGAAGGAAAGGGAAAAAAATGTAAAGGAGGGGGTGCAAAGTGTTAGATTCGAGGATGAGCCAAGGCCCAGAGCTCCAGGAACCGCAAGCCGCTGGTTTACCGGCTTTCTCCGCAGAGGCCAGGCACTATCTGGGTCTCCGTTCCCAGGCGCCCGCACCTTCCCGCCAGTGGGTTTGAAAGATTTCTCTCCAGTGATGGTCCCTTTCAAATAAGAGGCTGTAGGGTTACTCTATTCGGACTCTCATCGCTCCCACTTCATACCCTTCACGTTCCCACATTCTGCAGTTCCCGGGAGGTGTGTAAAGATGTGTCTGTGCGTTATGGCAATTTTCTTACTATTCCCTTTCCTTCGCGTCCTAGTCATGGGAGCCCCAAATGAGTTGGTGGAATGAATGAATTAGAAGCCAAACCAAAGCACAGGAGTTGCTGGTGCGATGCGCAGAAAATCCAGGCTTGGGAACATCACCCAGCGCCTTCAAGCCAAAAATGCCAAAAGGTTTCTGAAAAGTGGCTCTGAAGGAAACTAGGGAGGGAGGGGGTTCTTCTCCAAGTTCCCAAATGTTACCGGGGAGACCATCAGCTCCCTAGGGTTATGGGGTTGATCCAACGTGATATGCACTGCAGTCAATTCCAGCGACTTTAGTTAAACCTGGAGCCAGACAGGTGAAGAGGGAGGAAGGTTATCAGAGGCCGGCGGAGGGGGGGGGGGTAGGAATAAACATCACTGGGGCATACAAAGACATCCTTGCTGATTAACTCCTTGGGGAGAAATAATAAAAATGCATCCTCAAATTGGCCCACAAGGGTGGGCTGTAGACAGTGGCGGGGGGGAGGGGAGGTGAAGCTATCTTGTAGATCTGCAGTATGCTTGTGTGCATGCAGGGATATTTTCTATACCTGTAATAATAATAAAGAAAAAAAAAGACAGTGAGGTAAGTATTTGTGAGGTCTGGCCTTCAACTGAAAGAGGAGAGCCCAGGTACTCCATCCTAACCCACTAACAGCCTATGGCTTCAGGGACCTGGCCCCCTCTCCCAGCTCAGGGCACCGGAGGCGCAGACCTGGGGTGCGGGCTGGGGGTCGAGTTATTTTTACTTTAGAAGTAGTCTCTCTGGGAAGATTCCCTGGCTGAGACAGTATTCGTCAACTCATAATAGTAACAAGGGCTGTTACTGATGTTGTGGAGAATAACACAAATAACTTCAACCCACACTTCGTCTTGACAATTCAGCTCAAACCAAAGCCGCTCGCAGCCTCCCGGCCCACCCCTCGGCCTCCTCGTCACTCACCCGGACCCACTCGTTCCTTTTCCCAAACCTCGCTCCTCTCAGCCCCACAAGTTGCGTGGCTATGTTTACAAATTCTGCCACATTTGCAAAGGCAAAGAGCTTGGGAAGGGGGGGCGGCGCTAGGAGGGATGGCAGCGCAATAAAACATATGCAACACGTGGAGCGGTGGGAAGGGGGTCATTAAGGGGAAAGAGAGGACGCCCCATGTCCTCATTTCCCCCCTGGACCCCTCTCCTCATCGCTTGGCACAATGCACAAGTTTACCCCCGAACCAGATCCTATTAAATAATTCAATGGCAGCAGTGTAATTTTGGTTGGAACCAGCACGGATTCCCAAGTCGTGACTGCAAAAAGTGAGTAATGCGCGCTGGCTGCGTCATGGCTGTAGTCACAGTTCATTTGCGGGGGCTGGGGGGTGGGCTGCAGCAATGAAAGGGCACCCGAGGCAAGTGGGACATTAGACACAGAACATCTAGACGGGTTTGGTGGGGGGGGGCGTAGGGTACGGAAAGAGGGACTTCACCCTGCCTATCGAGCCTCCAGAACTTTACGGGGAGTGGGGTTCAAGCCATCCTCCTTTTTTTTTTTTTTTTAGAAATAGGCTGACTACTGTGCAGTTTGGGTATATTTTCTGTTTATCTTGGCCTGTCATTTTACGTCTGAATCTCCTGGCTTAGGTCCTGTTGGGAGAGGTCGCTCTCTTGAACCCTGGCCCAATATCTCACGCCCTCTCCTGGGCTGGAATGGGGCAGGGGGGCTTGGCTGGATTTTTTGCAACAACAATATTTTAACGTGTTCCAGTCTGGGTTTTGTTAAATAATTAGAAATGGAAATATTTTTTTCCTCCCTCCCCCTTCTGGAAAAAAAAAAAAAAGGAAATGCGAGCTCTCTTCTGATTGGTGGATGACGATTTTAGTCCGCACCAATGAGCTGGCGGCCTCGTCTGTATTTATTTAGTGCTCTGGGGGAGTTTTTCTCTTTACGCAGCGCCTGTAGTCACGGCTGGAACCTCTGCTGGGGGACTAGGAGGGACAAGAGGGGGTTCAGGGGAAATCCGAACTGTACCTGTTCAGAGATCCGCGACCTTGCAGCCGGGGCTGGCGGAACCCTGAGAGGGGAAAGAGGGTGACAGGACAGATAGGCGGGGAGGCTCAGGGTGCTGGGGTACCGGAGAGGGGTGGAGGCTGGGCTCCGGGATCCCTGGTCCCCCCTCTGCGCTCCTCCTCTCGCCCTCCACACACCTCGCTCGAGGCTGTTGCGGGCTGAGTTGGGGGATCGCGGACGGTGTGGAGAAATGGAGGGACTGGGCGAGGGGTTCGAGGAGGGGCGAGAGTCGGGCGGGCGGCGCGCGGGGTGGGAAGGCTGAGCCGCGTTGGAGCGCGCTGGGGAGACCCAGCCTGCTCGGCTCCGGGGTTCGGAGACATCCTGGGCTGAAGGCGGCGGCGGCGGCGGCGGACTGAAGAAGCCGGCAGACTCTGCCCTTCGCGAATCTTTTTGCGGTCTGGGCTTGCTGTACATAACTCAATAGCCGGAAGCCCTTACCCCAAAAAGCATTCGCGGAGGGCGCACTCGTCGAGAAAACGGCAGCCACCAGCGATCGCCGAAGTCCGCACCTTCCCGAAACAGCTTAGTCCGAGCCTTTCCCAGCCCTCTCCCCGTTTTCCACGGAACAATCAGTCCTTTGCTTCGCGTCCTTCCCGCGCTCCCTGAGGCTTTGGTCACCCGCCTGTTCTCCGCGCAGGTCCCCCACCCCCAACTTTTAAATCGACTTTGTATCACAGGGGGAATCGGAGCAGACAGTGTGCGTAATGTTTTCGGAGAAGTGGGAAGAAGCTGAAATACAATAAAAGTTTACACAAGTTGTGTCTCCCCCACCACCACCACCAACCTCCGCCCACACCCCGAATAAGCCCATTCACCCACTGCAAAAAAAAAAAAAAAAAGAAAGGAATCTGGTCTTAGGGCCAAATAGGTACCTGGAATATGAATCAGTTTAGGACATTTTCTGGTTATTTTTGACCCATATGATCCAACTCTGCAATATAGGGGTGGGGAAGCCCTTGAGGGAGAGGCGGGAAGCCCTCAGCATCCCCTTTCCTAGTGGGGGACCCCGAGGTGAGGCGAGCCGCGGTGAACTGGGCAGCTCCGAAAAAGAGGGAGAATCCCCAGGCACCGCCCGCTCCCCGGAGCCCCTTCTTCCCCCACACCTGCTTCCAACCTAATTTGAAGCGTTTTGCAGCCTCAGGTCCCCCCCTATCTCGCCTTGCTCAAAACTAAGTAACACAGAAAGGGATAAAACATGTGAAAACTGGGAAAACCCCCGCAGAGAAGGAGCATTTGAGAGATGTGGTTGCACCCGAGTCAGAAGCTCAGCAGTGGCAACAGCAGCGCAGTCGTGGCCTCTAAAGAGGTGCCCCGTCCTAGGGAGCGAAGCAGAGCTGCAGGGTTGGGGATCAGCTCTGAGTACCCCCCACCTCACCTCCCCTTCCACTGCTTGCAGTCGTGACCGCTTCGTTACAAGTGGCAAAGATCAGGCCTTCACCATGCTCTGCGCCCCCCACGTCCTTCGTCAGCTAGAAACACTGCTAGACGCCCTTAGGGACTGAACCAGAAGGACACACAGACACACGGAGGCCCAGAGGGATGGACACGGCTAGAGGACGAGTCTAGGGATATGGGAGTCCGAGACCCGAAGGCTGCGAAGCTTCGCATTTTCGGGGAGGGCCTGAATTTCCCCCCTGCACCCCAACCACCATTCTCCCAGCAAACTAAACGCCCACCATCATTCCCTCTCCCTGAGCCGAGCACCCAGAGTCCACCCTCTCCCGCAGGAGGAAAAAGGGCTCCAAAGTCCGAGAGTGCTGGACAGAGTCAATCTTTTCTAGCTCAGCCTGCAAGGAGGCACGGAAGGCGAGGACTCCAAACTCCAGGGATAAATCAGAGCCTCTCTCCACAGATAAAGGAGATTTCTTCTCTCTGGTTGCGTTTTCTGAAAGAGTAAAAGGGTCCCTAAGATCTCCAAAGGAGATGGAGCCAAAGCAAAAGCTCTGGGGGATTTCCTCCCTGCCTCTCACCTGGGGCCGTCTGTGGAGCGATAGCTTCGCGGAGGGAAGAAGCGCAAAAGGCAGGCTAGGTTAAAAATAGCCTCACCCCATGTCCCTTCAGCATCTCTTTTGTTTTTCTTTTTTTGTGCTCTTACTTTCCCCTTCTCTCCCCAGCCAGAAAGCCCTCCTCTCTCCAAAAACCGGAACCTCCACCAGGTTTTGGAGAGAGGTGACCTGAGCGAAGTGAACTCGCACAAAAACTGTAAGAGCCGCCTGAGTGAGGGCGGCTCGAGGTTCCCGCGCCCCTGGCCCGCGTCCCTCCTCCCGCGAGGCGAGGTGTGGGGCCGGGGCTCGGGAGCCCACGAGCACCCGGCCGAAGCCGGCGTCGTGCGCGCCCGAGCGAGTCCTCGCCTCGCCTCGCCTCAGCCAGCCAACTGTTGCTGCTTTGAAGAAGCTCTGCGGCTGCAGCACAGCTGCCGGGCGCCCGGCCGCACACCGGGGCTGGGGGTGCGCACTCCCGATCCGGGCCCGGGGGCTTGCGGGGAGTGGGGGGGTCTCATTCCGGGGGGATCAGAGGAAAGCACCCCCTCCCCTTTCCCTTCACCAGGAGTGAAAACTGGTGGCTTCTCGTACATCTTTCCTTCCCTCCTAAGGGCGGCTGCTTCAACCTGAGGCCAGTGAGAGCTGTCTCTCCGCTTTCTCCCCACTTTGCCTTTGCTGAGAAAGGAGGGCAAAGTCGGGAGGAGGACCTCTTTGAACCCTCAAACTGCTAACGCACACACCTTTTGGGGAAAAAAAAAAGCCACGTCACCCAGTAAGCCAGGGGCCTGATGGAAACTTCCAGGCACTTGCATCTGACGCAAACTCTCTAGCCCCTATATTGGGGAGAAGGGGTAGTGGTTGGAGACCCTTCCTCACCCGTGTGCTTCTCCATGAGGGTGGGAAGTGTCCAGGGAGTCCCTGGGGACACTTGGTCCCTGGAGCCCGTCAGCTAGCTTAGCTTTTGCCTATGTCAGAAAATCCAGACCAGACTGGTCCCTCGAGCTGAGGAAGGGGTGAAGACATCTCGGAGCCCCTCTCTGTCACCTGCCCCCTGGTGGCTGGGTCAGGCTGGGGTTCCACGAACGCTCACCCTCAGGCCCAGTTTTGGTTGCTCAGTTCTGCGGCTCCCCCTTGCCTCTCGTGCTCTATCAGCGTCTGGAGCCAAGTTTCCTCCCTTTGCCAGGCTCTTTTGCCCCCTCTGGCCTCTTTCCCAAGACCTGTGGTTGCTTTGAATCCCTTCCTTACCTGCTTTAGGCTGGAGGCAGAGGAAGGGACTGAGTCAAAGGCGCTGAGCACACACTTTCTGCAGTCTCAGACCAAGACCCTCTCCTCTGTCTGAGGACTTCTCAACCTAGGGGGCTGTGTGGGCATCTCTGGAAAGCTCTCCCCTTGCTTCAGCTCCCCTGCCTTGTAACTCTTGGCCCAGGTGCACCCTTCTGCCCTTTTCCTTCCTTGTAGTCTCCCTACCCCCATGATTTCCTGTAAAATGTCCCAGCCCCCAAACTTTCCCATTCTCCTCCAGAGCCAGCAAAGTAACCTTGCCCATCTCTGGCCTTTTCAGGTAGTCAAACCTGCCCTGACACCTGGACATCTGCATGAGGGGTGGTCACTGAAGGAGGAGGTCTCAGAGGCCGTAGGAGCTAAAGAGTCTGTGCAGATGAGCTCTGGAGTCCCAGGTAAGTGCAAAGATACCCCAGCCCGCGGCCCCTTGGCCTGGGCAGTGTGTGTACACTCCCCACTTGGTGATGAGACACAGGACAGCCAGAGATCCAGTGCTTGGGCATGGTCCTCGATGGCTTAGCATTTGGCAAAGAGAAGCGTCCATCATACAGGTGGGAGGGGGGCACAGTACCCCGTGAAGCAGGCACCTTTCCTGTCTTATCCCCTAACAGGACCTGGACCTGGGTGTTTGGAAGCTCCCAAGCCTTAAGGACTCAGGGGTGCAGGGCTTCTTCAGTGGGGCCCTTCAGTTGCCCCTCTGCCCCCATGTCCTGGGCTATGTCAGGCCTCTTAGGGGCCCAGGAGAGGTGTGGAGTTGAAGGGTAATCTGCTGCTGAGCTTAGTTTTTCCGAGGAAGCCAGTACATTGAGTTACGTCTATTTAACTGGGGTTCATCATTGGAAAGATAAGATTTTTAGGTTATTGATTTTTTTTTTTTGAGGGGTAAGGCATTAAACTCTAAACACATTTACTTTTACTATTAACCAGCAAAATCCTTTGCTACAGAGCTTTTGTTTAGCTGCTTTGCTGAGCTTCAGAGTCATACTGTGATTTGCATTGGGGAATTCAGTTCAAAGCTAGGCAGAAAATTTTGAAACTCCAGGGCTGTTAGATTTGTGAAGTAGGGAGAAACCGAGCTCCCTAACTTATCCTTGGCTGTTTCGTGAGCAAAATGTAGGAAGCTGCCAGAAATTCTATAGGAAACTTGAGGCTCATGGTAGAACAGAAGCACAGTCCATGGAAGACCTTCAGATCATTATACAACAGACCTATTTACTGAATTAATTAAATGACTGCTACATATATTTTGTGAAATGTTTACTTTTGAGAATGGCACTTTAACAATAAGCTGATTGACTAGAAACCCCTGTAATCCCACCCTGTAAAGTGAGAGCAAGATCTTCAAATCACTGGCTGAATCTAACTTCTCTTAAATTCCCCTTTTGAATATAAGTTTTCAGCATCTGTCTTAGACCAATAGGGCTGTAGTTCATTCCAAGAGCTTAACATATCCCCCTTCTCCCTCTTTAATTGATATTTCAGTTGCCTTGTAGAAACATCTAAGAAAATAATATAGGGGGTAAGGTTTTCTTGCCTGAGGGTAACCTCTTCTAAAAACATCTGTTGATGGGTTAAATCTCAAACGTAAATATATACATAGCGTGTAAAAGCTAGAAAGAGCTACAGATATACAGACCAATACCTTTATTTTATAAATCACGAAACAGGGGTTCAGAGAGATTAAGTGATTTTACCAAAGTCACACAGCTGGGGCTCTAAGCCAGGTAGTTTATTGTCTACTCTGGATTCTTCCATCTTCACTCAGTAATTCTTAGCACTACTAAATAATACAGACAGTCCATAAACACAAATTGTAACAGATTTCCTTCCAAAATGGCTTGCATTTAGGATGCCAGGGTTCAAAGAAGAGTTTACCTAAAGGTTCTTCCTTTAGCAGTTAACATTCTGGGGGCATCACTAGGTTAGGCAAGGCTCTCCTCTCTTGCTTCTGACATAGCCTGGACCTCAGTGCCTCCATGTGGGCCTTAATCCGCTAAGGAAGTCATCAGCACAAGAAATTTGCTGTGTCACAGAATCTGAGTACTGGTCTCTTCCAGAGTCTCTCTTAGCCTGAAGCAGTTCCATGAGGCCTAGGCCTCTCTCCCTTATTTCTTTCCTCTGCGTGGCAGCTTGAATCTTATCCTTCTTGCCTACTGGGCTTGACTGGGAGCTGTTAGGAGGGTAGTAAGGTCCAGTTGAATTCTCCCAGGATTTCTTAATTACTCGACAAGCAAGGAAGGTCCACAAAAGCAGCTTTCAGACCAAGCAGGGATTCATCTGATCCTTGTCCCTCAGATATCTTTTAGAGCGCTGCAGGTCACCTGTTCCTAGGACACCGGCTTGGTCTGGTCAGTTTTTAGATTTACTGCCAACGCCTGGATCTAACTCAGCTTTGCATATTTCCATCAGTGACAGCCATTTTGATGCCATTATTAATCATGTCTTCAGCACATAGGAAGAGTAGCCATGCTGTGTGTGCTATGACCAATGAATTATTGTGATGGCCTTTTTTTTCATAGACTCTCCCTGCTGTTTGCTTCCTCACTTCTCTTTCCGGACGTGCTCTTACTGGCAACTTCCAACTAGGAAATAAGATGCATTTCTCAGCTTAAAAAGAAACAGATTGGAAGGAAGAAAAATGAAATGGAGTGAAAGATACAGTTAGAGTAAAAAACAAAACAAGGAGACAGTCAAACAGTGGAAGGCATTAAAAGAGCTAGTTCTATCTGGTCCTGACTACTTAGGTTCATGACCCTGAAAAAGCTATTATATCCTTCCTAGGCTTCTACTCCTCCATCTCTAAAGTTGGGTCCTTTAGAGCTCAGATCCCTCTTGTTCATTCATTCATTCAACACATGTTGAATGTTTATTGAGTCCTTACTATATATCAGGCCTTATTCTAGGCATTGGAAATATAAATACATTATTCTCCCTTTGATAACCTAATGAAGTTATGGAGCTTCTTCCTGGAAAAACAAAACAACAAAAGGAAAGAGAAAAAAGAAAAACACAGATATTTTACATAAAATTTCAAGGAACTTATGACTTCCCTAGCCTTCCCTAGGCCCTAATTAAACATTTTTCACCTAGTTAGTCTCAAAGTCCTATATTTTACAAAATTAAGGTTTGCAGCTTAGGTTGAATCATCAACTCTTGATTTGTAGCTGTTCTTTTTTTTTCCTTACCTAGCAGCTCTGTGTTGTGTTTTTAATCATGGTTTTTGGCCTCCCTTTTTTTGTAGAATAAATATTTGGAATTTAGTTAACACTGCAAAAGGCTAGAGTAAATGCTGAACAGAAAATCAGTAACTGAAAGGCAAAGCAGGCATGGAGGTGAGGGACAGAAGCAGATGAGATGTTTTAATGGCTAAATCTAGCCCAGTCCTGCAGAATTTTGAAGTGACAATCCATCTTTCAGGCTAAATGTTCTTGGCAAAGTCTGGTGATTTGGCGGATGGAACAGAGGTTGGTGTTGAAGCTGGACAGTGTAATGTCTCAACATCAGGGCTCATAGCAAAGATGGATTTTCTCTGGTGCTTTTGACCACCAGGGAAAATCAGAGATAGACAGGAGAGGGATTCCCTGAGAAAGGAAGGACCAGTCCATTGGTTGGATTATTATGTTGGTAAGACTGGTCCTGTTGGGGTGATCCTGTTGGGTTGGTAGGTTGCCTTTATATAGCATGTTATGCTATGCTAAGTCACTTCAGTCGTGTCCGACTCTGCGACCCCAGAGATGGCAGCCCACCAGGCTCTCCTGTCCCTGGGATTCTCCAGACAAGAACGCTGGAGTGGGTTGCCAGCATAGCTGGGGGCTTTATTTATGGCAGGCAGTGCTGCTGAGGTCTTCAGTAAAGGAGAAATTGGAAGTCTTTAAGACTCAAAGTGGACATGGAGAGGTCAACATGCAAAGGTTTTGCCCCACGCCAAGTCTTCCAAGCCTCTTTCTCCCCTGCTGTTAGCTCCCCAAAATTCTTCCCTGCAATGAGAAAGGCCTGGCTTTTTTTCATTTAGGGTGAAGGATGTTTATAGACTTTAGTGTGATCAGCTACTGATGCAAGCTTTACGTTCAGGGTGAGCTGGATGCTCTTACTCAGCGCTCCCAGGGTACATAGCCAGTGGAAGGCACTGCTGGGAGATGACCTTGGAAGTGCAAGGTCTGGATTAGGATCTGAATTTGTAAAAACTTCGCGTAGATTGTGGGAGGATCCGGTGAAGTGTGTGAGTTTCTACTTAAGCAAGAAAGTAACAGATTGCTGCTGCTGAGGCTCAAGAATAGAAAGATCCACCTAAAGGCAAATCAGTCCTTCTCATTTTCTCAATTTCCTTATCTGTAAAATGGGAATAACAATAGCAACCCTAAGATTCTGGTGAGGATTCAATCAGATTATGCATGTAAAGATCTTCACTCAGTTCTCAATAAATGTTAATTGTTGTTATTATTATGTTTTTTTTCCCCCTGCTTGACACATATAGCAATGGCATACAAGGCTTATATCATGGAATCTGCAGTCATAGGACCAGAGCTATTCCCTGAGTAACAGATAAAAGATAATCTTTTCTGAAAGCATCTGTCCATTTGCTCCATAGCCTGCCAGTGCCCAGGATTACCCGACTGGGAGTAAATCAGGAGGGCTGATAGAAAAATCTTTTTCTCTACTTGATGTATCCCTACCTAAAGATTATCTCTTTGTTGTTTCATTCCCCTTTAATTCCTTGCTTTCAAGTTCTTTTTAAAAATCTATTGAATTTAATCACAATTGTTTTTGCAAATCATTCCCTTTTTTACTTAAAAAAAATTTTTTTTTTGATCAGAGGGGAAAAAATGATTCACTGGGAATACTTACCATTCACCTTTTATGTTTGGCTTATTTCCAGTCCTAAGTTTACAGTTTAGGTGATTCCCACCGAGGAAAGAGTAAAGGAACAATAAAAGGGCAAGAACAGATAACACTGTTTGCTATCATCAAGGATGCTTTCTCTTCCCTTTTCACGTATATTTTCTCTTTGTTCCTTCCTTCCTCCAGCTTCACTTTCACTGTCTTATAAATCTTTTTGTCTTCTCTTATCACCCCTCCCCACCTCAAAAAAATCTTTGCTCTCTTCTCTTTGATTCACTTAACTGGTTCTATCAGGCATTTCTTTCAAGTCTTAGCTGAAAGTTGCAGGGTGATGATAGGAAGCATCTGATGAGGTCTTTATGTTTTCTGGGGAATACTAGAAGAAAAGGGCTACTCTTTGTACCCTGGAACCTATAAAGCACATCTGAGGCCATTCCAAAAGATGTTTTTGCCTTTGTTTGCTTTTTATGTATTTTATTTGGAGCCTTCTCTACAGGCCTTTCTACGTTTCCCCCACAGCCTACTCATCAACTCTACTCGAAGACTTTTCTTCTCTTTTTAAAAAACCATGCTAAAAAGCCCAGGGACGTGTCAAATGCAAACTGCACAGTAGTCCTCGCCATCCCTTCTTTGCAGGCTTTCAAGGGGCGGCTAAAAGCAGCATAATTTCAGGAAGCAGTACAACCGCTTGGTCTAAGGCCACGGGCTTTGAGGCCAGTGAGATCTCGGTTTACTTGTCAGTTCTGTTCTTTTCAGCTGCATGCACTAGAGCAAGTTATCTCTCTGAGTCAGTTTCTTCATCTGTAAAATGGGGATATTCAAGTGCCTATTTCATAAAGTTTTTGGGAAGATGAAATGAGATATCAGTTAACACACAATCTGGTACTTCAGGTGTGTAGTATGTATCCAACCAATATGCACTGCTAGCCTGGAGAATCCCGGGGATGGAGGGGCCTGTTGGGCTGCCGTCTATGAGGTCGCACAGAGTCGGACACGACTGACACGACTTAGCAGCAGCAGCAGTGTTAAGACAGGTGTCTGCAGACCCAGGGTCTAGACAGAGTCCTGGACTGGTTGAAAGTGTTGAAATAGGAATAGGAAGCAGGTAACATCATCAGGAGGCATGAGGTGGGAGATGAGTCTAAAGTCAAGGAGTGCTGGGATCATCTTGAGATTTTCCAGATGTTGTGAATTGGGCTAGGAACTGGTCTGGAGCTGAACAAACAGTAATAAGCTCTCAGGACAGCTGTCATTCAAATTGCAATGATTTATACCACACTGACCTGTTAATATCTCCACAGGCAAATCAGACTGACTTTGTAAAAAATTTTGATCCCCAGGGTTGACCCCTCTTTAAAGCCCAGATCTTAGGTTGGTAGAAAAAAAAATCAACTAAAAAAATAGTTTCACTGTTTCAAAGTGGAGTTTTTATTATTATTTTTAATTAAGGGGTCTCTTTTACCCTTTGAGTTTGTGACAAGAATACTTAATCAGAAATAAGAAAAAGAGCAGAAAACCCTCTTGCCAGAGATGGGTGTGGTATGAACCAAAATCAAATTGTCTGAGAAGTTCTGTAATTCTTAGCTGATAAAGGGGCAATAAGTAAATTGGCAGCCTATACATTGATTTTGAAAAGGAAGGGTGAATTAGAGATAGCCCTCCAAACTTTATCCTCTCAACTTCTACCACTCTGAACCTCAACATCACATCTAATGAAATGATATTTAAGTAAAAGAGGAAAATTGTTTCCCCTCAGCAGATTTCCTTTAGGCCTCTCTTTTTAAATTTTAAATTATATGTAGGTAATGGAGCACAGAAGCAATCATTTATAATAAAAATTTTTAAAGAAAGAAAAAAAAATATTGATAGCTTCCTGAATTAAAATTTGCTCATTAAAATCTTAAAAAATTAAAATTAAAATACTAAGAAAATGTTTTAGTCTGTAACACTAATTTAGTATTTTCATTTATTTACAGATTTATGAAATCCTCCAGTTCATAGCTATTTCCCCCTTAAACTTGCCCTTCAGGGAGCTTGTCCAGAAAAAAACCTGTTTCAGGTAGTTTTACATAAGAATTATTTGCACTTAAATATGAAACAGTCATGAAAACAGTTGCTATCTCTTCAAATAATAAACAAATGGTATTTTAAAAATACAAGCTTATTACTTTTTTGAGGATTAGCTATTAGCTTTAGAATTTTTTTCAAAGTCATGCTTTAGAATTCTGAGAGAAAGGAAAATATTTTTTTCAAAGAAGGGAAACCTTTAAAGATAAACTGTAAATCTTTTTTAATCTTATGATTAAAAATCTTGTTAAAGTTAAAAAGAACTTTTATGGAATTATATTTACAAAGCTAATACATGCCCATTTCAACTAGTTCAATAATGCAAACATGTATAAATACTAAGTTCGTGTTTTCCTCCCAGCAAGTGCCCCGTTTCCATTTCTGTGAGATAACAGCTTGGATGTGGGAGGTAATGTCTTTAAAGACACAAGAAACCTTTAGAGGTAAGGTGTAGTGCAAATTCATTGTACCAATAAGATGCACACACAAATTTCTGTCTCTTATACACATCTAGATGTGTATAAGAGACAGGGATTATATAAGGCACTAAATAGGGGCTATTTATTGCTGTGTTTTTGGCAAAAATATTTTTTATTTTTTTTAAAAATGTAATAACGCTTTGTAATAAATTAAAGTAGTAGATTCTAGAAGTTGCTTGAGGAGTCATATTATAGAATTAAATAAAATTTATGGAAATTTCCCAAAAGGATTGCAATTTAAAAAGCCAAATATCCTCCCCCAAAGTAAAAAACCTAGGTCATAGAATTGCTCCAAATTAACTTTTTTTTTTTCAAAAATTTCACAGATCTTTCATTGTCTCTCATACCTTGCACCACAATCATCAACCTGTTGCAAATGTACTAAATCTGCCATAGAGAAGAGGAGACATGAGGTGATTAAAATGATGAAATTCCTCAAGAAGTCACTGACCTCTTCTCTCTGCCATTTTCTTGGGCAGACAGGCCCAACCTCAGAAACAATTTTTTCATATACACAAATCTTTTTCCATTTTTCCTGTTGTCTGTTAATATGCAGTCCTACAGGGGAAAATACAGCTTATAGAGCTATCTTTTTTTTTTTAATGGAGGTTCTTTGATAGTCAGGAAGGTGATGCCTGTTAATTCTTTCTTTTCAAGGGGGTCAGAATTATGTTTTTGATGTCATCCACTCTTGGAGGTTAATTAACATTTACTGAAAGTAGGGGAAGGAGTTTATGATCTTAAAAAGATCCCCAAAGAATGAGGTGAAAATCTGTCACTAGATTAGGAACTGATTTGGAGAGGATAGGGTAAAGAGAGATACAGGGACCTTATCCCAATGTCTTAGTTCAGGGGCACCATCAAAACCCTGAAACTGTATGCTCGACATCGGTCTACATGTTGTTAGTTTCATTACGGCGTTTTTTGTCTGTTGCGCACGCGCATGCGCACACATACACCTATATATACTCTCACCAGCAGAAGAGACGGTAGCTCATCTTCTTTACCCAGAAGGTAGAACTTAACCAGTTGTATCTGAAGGTAACCTAATGTTAGAACATAGTCTCATGCTGGCTTAGACTGACTGATATACTAGAAGATATGAATTCGCCTAAATTTCATTTAAAATTAAAGTCTGCACATGAATAAAGTAAATATTGACATTATTTTTGACGTAAGGTAGTCTTTTCATCAAATGCAAGTGGCCCTCAACTCTGACTTAAATCTTAGAGGTCTTCTGTCTCCTTAAAAAGACTGATGGAACTGTGTCTGACAATGCTAAATAAAAACATCTTTAAATAAATAAAATTTTAGTCTCCAATCCTGAATATAGGGAAATTCCAGCAATGACGTAGGAAAGGCACTGTTTAGAATGATTTAGCATCAGTATCATTTACCCCCCAAAATTACAACTGTCAAATTTTTAAATCCTGTGACAGGAGAAGGAATGCTGATTTTATTTTCTCTTTGTAAACTACCTTGAGATCCTTCGAAGGAAAAACAATGTAATTATAACCTTCAGTGTTGCTGTAACCATCATTATTTACTGATAATTTTGTTATTAAAAAATATTGTTCATGGGCAAAAAAGGAAATAGTATGAATAGCAAAATAAAAGAAAAAGTAAAACATGAAAAAAGAAAGAGAAAACCTGAGCATAGGAAATTAAATGTAGAGGACTAGTTGAGGTAGGTTTAAACACATGGTATAAATACCAAATGCAGTTCTTCTCTGTTCCCCTTTCTTTCTCCAGGAATGCACATACATAAACCCAAAATTTATATGCAAGAAGCAGTTTTTAAATTGATATGTACAAGCTTATTTAAAAACGTCACTGCTATTAAATTTGCCATCCTATTTGGTAAATTTAGAAATCAGTGTTTTCTGAAAGAGATTTTTTTTTTTCCCCCCCAAACTAGAAACAGGATTGAAAGGAGAAAAGGTCAATTCATCCTTCACCCTGATAATTGGATTAAGGGCTTTCTGAGTCATAAAGATCGTTAACTTTAAAAAATCTTAATTACTCCATGATGACATAATTCTTCAAAAAGTAGCAATTACTTTTAAATATCCTGAATAAAAAAATAAAAATTTCGAGGAGGATTTTCTTTCAGAAAAAAAGGGGGGGAGGGGCTAGCAAATTCTACAAAAAAAAAAAAAAGTTTGAATCTATTTTATTAATATATTGAAAGTATAGATTTGGAGGGAGATTTTCTTTTGGGGGAATCTTCAGCAAAGGAAAAAAATACATATTTGATTTTAGGAAAGGCATTGCAGTGAGAAAAATATTTTTTAAAGGATATATATTAAAATAGATGAAGAAACTGAGTCTTACAAATAGTCTCTTGAAGTTTTGGCTCAAAATTTTAACTGATTTTCTTTTCTTCCTTAAAATTTTTTTTTTTTTTAATTCTGTTGATTGAGCAACACTGATCTGGAAACTGTCCCCCTCCTTGTAGACTGGCTTAGTTTGGCCTCTAAGAGCTAATGGCTGTACTTAACTGAAGATCCCTGTTTTAAAAGAGCCCTTCTGCTTCTCCCCATGTTTGCATTAAAAATATGTTTACCCTGTGAAATACGTTAGTCACTTTTCTTTTCCCTTTATTTTTGATGTTTTCTTTTCTCCAGAATTTTACATGATGTTGCTCCCCAGTCCCTCCAAAAAGTACTTAATCAAAATTTTCTTTTGTCTTCTTGTTTTCTTTTTCTTATTTTATAAGTTTATTTTTCCCTGCAGATCTAATACCTTTTACTTATAGCAAACTCATAGCCCTGATATGCTAGAGCATTTTTATTGGTGCCACGGTGTCATTTCTGTATTCGAGGCCCACTATTAATGTGCCTTTGGTAAAACAGTCTGGTGAAATATTGGAACCGCACATGGTAAACATTTGATAGAAACAAAGATGTGAGTCTGACCTTGACCCTAACAGCACCAAAGCCCCTGTTTATTCTTGGTTTTCTCTGACAGCAGAGAGAACAAAGGACACCTTATATCCTTGGGGAGGCATATAGAGGACTGTAGTGGGCTCCTCGTAAATCAAACTGAGGGTTCTCAGGTTCATCTGTATATGCACACACTTGGTATACAAGCTGTGTCTTCTCATCCAAACCTGTCTAAGCAGAGGTTTTCAGTTCAGTTCAGTCACTCAGTCATGTCCGACTCTTTGTGACCCCATGAATCGCAGCACACCAGGCCTCCCTGTCCAGCACCATCTCCCGGAGTTCACTCAGACTCAAGTCCATCGAGTCCGTGATGCCATCCAGCCATCTCATCCTCTGTCGTCCCCTTCTCCTCCTGCCCCCAATCCCTCCCAGCATCAGAGTCTTTTCCAATGAGTCAACTTTTCGCATGAGGTGGCCAAAATACTGGAGTTTCAGCTTTAGCATCATTCCTTCTAAAGAAATCCCAGGGCTGATCTCCTTCAGAATGGATTGGTTGGATCTCCTTGCAGTCCAACGGACTCTCAAGAGTCTTCTCCAACATCACAGTTCAAAAGCACGAGGTTTAGTCCAGTTTAATTGATGGTTTTGAAAATAGCTGAATCCAGATCAACTGGTTATTCAACAGTGAATGGATATGCCTTCATTGACACTCTGACTAAAATTGATTGTTACATGTTCCCTCACTCCATGCAGAAGTTGATGCAACCCTGTTGATTTATTCATTCATTTGGTCAAAAGAGATCCTTCTGCATGATCAGTCTGATGCCAAATGTAAATGAAGATAATTTATTTGTTAATGGTGATCTTTGAGTTCTATAGGTCTGTGGATTTTTTAAAAGCCATTCTCAACTGTAAGATTAGTGGATTTAAAAATAACCTTCACTAGTTTCTTGTTAACAACAACAAAAATGGTAACCCCTAGTAAAGAGTAACCAAGCAGTGTTTTTACAGTTTAGGTATTCACATAAATTGTAAATTTCTTGAAAATAGACTTCCATGGATTAACAGCTTTTCACCTCTCCCCCCCACTCAATGCACAGACACAAAACATTCCCAGAACACACACACACACACAGAAATCTGTTGCCCTGTTTCCATAGTCTTCCATATTTTGTTGTACACAGGTTTGCCTGAAGAGTTAGCCAGTTCCCAAGTCATCTTGTATATGTTCTTTCAACATAGAGTCTTAGGAACTGATCAGTACCTCTGAGGTCATCCAGCCCAAATGCCCCATTTTACATAGGCTTCATTGGTGGCTCAGATGTAGAGAATCCACCTGCGTTGTGGGAGACCTAGGTTCAGTCCCTGGGTTGGGAAGATCCCCTGGAGGAGGGCATGGCAACCCACTCCAGTATCCTTGCCTGGAGAATCCCCATGAACAGGGGGGCCTGGTGGGCTACAGCCCACGGGGTCTCAGAGTCATGGAGAGTTGGACGTGTCTGAGTGGCACAGCACAGTACACAGTGTGGGGCTCTGTCTGGTCTAAAGTTCACAGAAAATGAGTAGCTGGCCCAGGGTTAGAACCTTCTAACTTGTTGAGGTCCGACTCTGGGCACGACAGAGGTATGATGCTGAGTTACTGGGTGGGGCCAAGAAAAAGAAGCCAAAAAAAGGAGTGTTGTTTTCTGGCTAGGGCATTTTTCTAAGACAGAATTATCAAAGACTAAATATTTGGCACCCTTTCTCTATGCCATCCAACTGAGTTGAACAGTCTAATTTTTTCATTAAGTCTTCTAAAGGAGACGTATTTAAGTGACCTCCTGGTGAAGCTCAGAAATCAAACTATTACCCTTATCTTTAATAGACTAGTACGACACACAGTTATGAACACCCGAAATGTATGAGCACTACATGTTAGCAACAGAAGGATAAACTAGATGATGTCTGTGGAAGCACCTGGCATCCATAGTAGATGTTCAATAAACATTCATTCACTTATGACCAGTAAGGACAGATTTAAATCAAGACAGATTCAAACAGCAACTAATAGAAGGCAAAATGAATTAAGTCTAACTAGAGGTCAAAGCAAAGTGCCATGGCCCTGAAAGGAAGGAAGCTTAATTCTGATGGGAGTTCTGGGGGGTGAGGGACATGTGAGCTAAGCCTTGTATACTGAGTAGAATTTTGATAGAAAGATGATGAATATAGGCATTCCTGGCGGTGGAACTTGATAATAAAGGTCTGAAATAGTGAATGCGAGGTGGATTCTGGGGTAATATACTGTGATTGGAGCACTGGATGATTGGAATGGTGAGGAGGAAAAGGAAACTACAAAGACAGGGGCCAGGTTATAAAGAAAGCTGAATGTTGAGCAAATGACTTTGTACTGAGTTTTGAAGGCATTGCAGGATCACTGAAGGCTTTAGATGGGGGAGTTGATCTCTGATGATAATATTAGAGAGTGGTTTCAAAGAGCAAGGAAATGCAAATAAGTGACTCAACTTCATTCTGGTCATTAGGAAAGACCTGCGTTTTTTGTGTTCCGAGAGATGGTGATGAATAGGGAGGCCTGGCGTGCTGCGATTCATGGGGTCGCAAAGAGTCGGACACGACTGAGCGACTGAACTGAACTGAAGGGAGGTCAAGATATTGTGACAGTACTTGATATAAACTTGAGTAGGGTGATACCACTTAGGTGATCACAGAGCCTGATGACTTGAGGACCGATGTGGGTCTTAGTTGTCTTCCCTGTAGAACTCAGGGTACCTGGGGCCAATGAGTGCCCTCCAACGAGCTGTCAAGTGATTGGGTATCATGCTGCTGTGTGTGCTGTGAATGAAGCATCCCTCCCGGGGTGGAAAAAGCCCATGACGTGGGTGAAAGGAAGGCCTCTGAATATCCAATGCCTTCGCCCGGAGTTCCATTATGGTGTCTTATGTAGCTGGTCTCCTGGGTCACTTATGGTCCTTTTGGACTGTGTCTGCAGATAAGGTAGTACCTCCTCTGACTGGGAAAGCTGAACCTGTCAGGTGTCCATGCATATGTCTCGCTCCAGGGATGCTAGGTGTAGGCCTCTCTGGTAACAGCTGTCTTCTACTCCTGATGCTGAGCCTTTGTTTACTCATGAATCGTTTTTTAAATTTTTTTAAATTCAATTGTATTTATTTATTTTTGGCCGCACTGGGTCTTCAGTGCTTTCCGGGCTTTCCCTAGTTGCGGGGAGCGGGCACTCTTCTTCACGGTGGTGCGTGGACTTCTCCTCGAGGTGGCTCCTCCCGTGGCGGAGCTCAGGGCTCCAGGTGCATGAGCTTCAGTAGTTGCAGCACGCGGGCTCCATCGTTGTGGTTCCCGGGCTCTAGAGCTTGGGCTCTGCAGTTGTGCACAGGTTTAGTTGCTCTGCTGGGCTGTGGGATCTTCCCAGACAAGGGATTGAACCTCTGTCCCCTGCATTGGCAGGAGGAATCTTATCCACTGCGCTCCCAGGGAAGTACATGGATCCAACTCCTGCCTTGGGGTCTTTCCCCCTGCAAACTTGATCTCAGTGAAGTTAATTTGCCTCCTTGCATCCCCATTTCTGTCTGTGCCAGTCCATTGCCAGTAGGAAAGTGTTTCTCTGTGGGATGCAGAGTGGGAAACAGATCCTCCTTTTACGTCACTCCACCCTGCAGCTCTTCTCCCTTCTTACTTTCCTGCCCTGTGTACCTGCCTGGTTGCTCTTTCTGCTCCTAAGGGCCACATCACTGTGCGTCTTCCTCTCATGGTCCTTCAGTTCCTTTTCCTTCGGAGTCATTTCTCAAGCACGCATCTCACATCTTTGCTTGGATGTCCCTGTCCCGTGCCTTCTGTGTCCGAGTGAGGTGTGATAAGTCAGACAAGGGAAATCCCTTCTGTGGGTGCAGAAAAGACTCGGTCAGACCTCAGGGTGCTACAGATCAACAGGAGAGTAGGCCTGGTGTGTGTGTGTGTGTGTGTGTGTGTGTGTCTGCATAAGTGGGATTGCCCCGAGGTGCGTGTATCCAACAGAGCAGTTATACTCGAGGGAATACCATACACTGGATGTTTAAACATCTGGGCTGAATTTCTTACATCATTTGGACAATATCATGGTTTAGGAATTAAGTAGAATCTTTTTTGTTAGTAAATACTGCATCTAATCTCATTTTATTTTTTATAATATTTACCATGCTATTTATCTGATCAACTATCTATCCACTGATCCTTTTATCTGGATAAAAATTATCTGGACTGATGCTCACCTGATGGCAATGTTGGTTATTTCTAGATGGTAGGACTTGATGTGGGGTTTTTGTCACTTTCTTTTTGATGCTTTTTTGCACTACTTAAATTTCTGATAGAAAATCAGAATACGGGAATAGAATAAACATTGGCTTATATCACAACAGCCTACATGTCCCTTAGTACGTAATCTCATTCTGGTTTTGTTTTGTTTTTTGCATTTCATACCAGTGACTCATTTAATTTGTAACTGAAAATGTGTACCTTTTACTCTCCCTCCCCTCCTTCTCTCAACACCCTCTCCCACTCTGGCAGCCACCTATTTGTTTTCTCTATCTATGACTCTGTTTTGTTATGTTTGTTCATTTGTTTTGATTTTTAGATTCCACAAATAAGAGAAATCATACGTTTTTTGTCTTTCTCTGCCTGACTTATTTCACTAGGAATAATACCCTCTAGGTCCATCCATGTTGTCACAAAAGGCAAGATTTCATTTTTTAAAGGCTGAGTAATATTCCGTTGTGTATATGTATATGTATATACATCACATCTTCTTTATTCATTCATCTATTTATGGGCACTGAGGTTGGTTCCATATCTTGGGTTATTTTGAATATTGCTGCCATGAACACAGGGGTGCATATCTTTTCAAATTAGTGTTTTTGTTTTCTTTGGAAAAATACCCAGAAGTCAAATTGCTGAATCGTATGGTAGTTCTATTTTTAATTTTTTGAGGACGCGCCATACTGTTTTTCACAGTGGCTGTACCATTTTCTGTTTGTTCTCTTACCATATAGAAGAGGAGGAGATTTTAAAAGCCCCAGCCAGCTCCCCAGATGCATTATTATAACTTTGTTTTTCTTTTTAAGTAAAAATCACTATTGTTTTACTTTTAAAGTTACTTTATTCTTTTTTAAAAATGTGTGATTTTTAAATAATTTTTAGGCACATAAAATAGAACAACTAATGGAAGGATAAATGAATGGATGGTAAAAGATAGTCAATATATTATTGATGAGATACAAAATGAGGTCATACTGCTATTTTGAAATAGAATGATTGTGTTTAACTTAAACTGAAAGAGGAAAAAAGAAATTGAAGGAATTACTAAACTTCAAATACACATTTCTTTATTACAGGAAATATCATTTCTCAAAATATCCCTTCTAATTTTAAGAAGAGATTATGAAGTACTTTAAGAAGTTATAGCCTTGATTTTTTATCCTGAAGGATTTTGTTTCAGGCAGTGTTGATTTATTCCCCTCAGGCAAGCACTCTTTTTTTTTCTCCCACCTCTTTCTCTCTCACTTTGATTTTTATTGTTGTATCACATTATTTTGCTATTGTTTTGGTTATGTTTTTATTATTTGTGCATTATCAGGTTTCATATCATTTCTATAGCCATAATTCATATCATAGTTACTGTCTAGTATGTGTACTTTTTATTAGATTTTTACAACCGCTTCTCCACCCTCAAGTTCTTTATTTGGATTTATTTTATAATTGGCTGGGTTTTATTGTAAACACTTTTTTTTTCCTTCTAAAACAACTGACTGATACTGTTTCACTGAGTTCTTTTATATATGTTGCCTATATGTTTGAATAAGCATACTATTCTTGGGTCACCCTTTATTTCTAAAGAGCTATGTAGTTATTCCCCTATTATCTTTTTGGCATTGAATATTATTTCGGAGAAGGACGTCAAATGATTATTTCTCATTGTTGGTAATTTAGCTTGTCTGACTGAATGTATGAAAAGTTTTTTGTTTACCCTTGATGTTGTTTTGGCCTTGTGAATTTTACATTCCATATTTCTAGAACCCAATGTGTGCTTTTCAATAGACATTTTCAGTTCTACCTGACTTAATATTATTAACCGTAAGATCTTAGCAAGTTATTAATCTCTTTATGCCTCAGCTTATCTGTTGTTCAGTCATTGTTCAGTTGCTCAGTCGTGTCTGATTCTTTGCAACCCCATGGACTGCAGCTCGCCAGGCCTCCCTGTCCATCACCAACTCCCGGAGCTTGCTCAAACTCATGTCCATTGAGTCCGTGATGCCATCCAACCATCTCATCCTCTGTCGTCCCCTTCACCTCCCACCTTCAATCTTTCCCAGCATCACAGTCTTTTCTAATGAGTCCGTTCTTTGCATCAGGTGGCCAAAGTATTGGAGCTTCAGTTTCATCATCAGTCCTTCCAATGAATATTCAAGATTGATTTCCTTTAGGATTGACTGGTTTGATCTCCTTGCAGTCCATTTACAACTTATCTGTAAATGTAAATAATTATGTCTGCCTCATAAAATTGGTTGGGATGATTTTAGTTAATTTGTGTCATGTGCATAGAATAGTATCTGGCACATAATAAACTCTATTTTAAAGGCTACAATTTTTTTTAGGGAAATTTTCTTTTGTTGGGTCTTTTAGAACTTTTTCCCACTTTATTTGTTGAGTTTGATACTTTAAAGATACCTATTATTATTATGTTTATCTTCCATGTTTATTGGCCTCTCCCTGATCTGCTTTATCTCTTTCACATACCTTTAATTATTTCAACCTTTATTCTACAACTGTGATATATTTTCAGCTCTGTCTAGTCTGTCTCTTTGGTATTTTTATTTATAATTTTTAAATGATATTGTTCTGGCATCCATTTGTTTCCTGCAACCTGTTGTTTCTTTTTTCATCTCATTCTGTTTTGTTTTGTTTTTTTTAATCATCTCTTGACCTCATGTTCTTACTCGGTTATTCTTTAGTTAAACACACTTGTAAAATAAATTTCTCTCCTCTTTCTTGAGTTATATTTTCTGGGCTGGTTATTTATGTGTCTTTTGCGTGCTCTGTGTGTGTGTGTGTGTGTGTGTATGTGTGATACACAGACGTGTTTTAATGGCATTTCATTTTTAAAAAATATTTGTTTATTATTTGGCTGCATTGGGTTTTAGTTGGGGCATATAGGATCTTTTGTTGTGTCAGGATCCATCAGGGAAGTCCCTGCATTGATTTTTTTATCTTGATCATGCTTTAGCAGTTCTATCTATATTGTATTTTCTCTATATATTGTATTTTCTCTCTTTACTCTTACAGTGTTAGTGGTGTCTTAACTATCATCTCACAGTATCATTTGTTTTTTTTCTTAAGGTCTACACTTAAAGAGCTCTCCAGTTTTTTCCTAAAGAGCAAGGGAACAGAGAGGATTCACCTGGGACAGGCTTTGTTAGACAGCTTGGGCTCTGCTCTCCCTTTGAAGGTTCATTAGTTGTCCTGGACCAGCGTTCTCACCACCTGGCTCCAGTTAGGGGGTGGATCTCCTTTTGCTGGATAGATAACTTCTGGCTTCAGATTCCTGCCCCACTCAGGACATGCCTGGAGCCTCCACTTCTGCAAGAGGCAGCCTCCTTGTCCACTTCCCCTGCTTCTCTCTTTGTGATTGTTTCCCCTGCTTCCCAGTGAAGAAGGAGGACACTAGGCTTGTAGTCCCAGTTTTCTTCTTACCAGGTTTGGAGTTTTAAGTAAATATTCTCATGATTGGTGTGACTTATTGTGAGAGCTTTTGAGAAGTCAGGATGCAGTTAGTGGCCATTCCATTCTGCTGCCCAGCTCCATCCCAAATCAGAACTGATTTCCTTTAAAAAAAATTTTAATGTGTTACGTATTTATTTATGTTTGGCTTTGCTGGGTCTTTGTTGCTTCTCGAGGGCTTTCTCTAGTTGCGGCGAGTGGGGGCTGCTCTCTAGGTGCGGTGCGGGGCCTTCTCGTTGTGGGGGCTTCTCTTGTTGCCGAGCATGGGCTCTAGAGGCGTGGGCTTCCATAGCTGTGGCACTCGGGCTTAGCTGCCCCACAGCATGTGGAATCTTCCTGGACCAGGGATTGAACCTGTGTCCCCTGCATTGGCAGGCAGATTCTTAACCACTAGACCACCAGGGAAGTCCTGATTGCCTTTCTAGCTGCCACTTCTTGAGTCTTACTTCCAGCACTGGCTATGGAAGTGCTTGTTGCTACTGGAGAACTTTGTGGTCACTTTCCTGGGTTCTAGCCTGTGGACGGTGGAGCCTGGGCTGCAGTCCATGGGGTCGCTAAGAGTTGGACACGACTGAGCGACTTCACTTTGCCTTTTCACTTTCATGCATTGGAGAAGGAAATGGCAACCCACTCCAGTATTCTTGCCTGGAGAATCCCAGGGACGGGGGAGCCTGGTGGGCTGCCGTCTATGGGGTCGCACAGAGTCGGACACGACTGAAGTGACTTAGCAGCAGCAGCAGGGAAGGGATATCTGTGAGGCAATAACCAGAGTCATTCTCTGGACCTCATTCACTTCCATCTGTCTTGCTTTGGTCTCTCAGGAATATTGAGGGGCTGATTGTAAAGTTAAAAAGAACTTTTATGGAATTATATTTACAAAGCTAATACATGCTCATTTCAACTAGTTCAATAATGCAAACATGTATAAATGCTAAGTTCGTGTTTTCCTCCCAGCAAGTGCCCCGTTTCCATTTCTGTGAGATAACAGCTTGGATGTGGGAGGTAATGTCTTTAAAGACACAAGAAACCTTTAGAGGTAAGGTGTAGTGCAAATTCATTGTACCAATAAGATGCACACACAAATTTGGTCCTTTTGTAAAATTAGCTAATTTGGTGGGATATTCCCAATGTGGTCTTGGAAGGCAACTTGAGAAATGTAAACTCTGTGAGAGCAGGGATTTGGGCTTCCCTGGTGGCTCAACAGTAAGGAATCTGCCTGCCAGTGCCGGAGACTTGGGTTTGATCCCTGGGTCAGGAACATCCCCAGGAGAAGGAAATGGCAACCAGCTCCAGTATCCTTGCCTGGGAAATCCCATGGACAGAGGAGCCTGGCGGGCTACAGTCCATGGGGTCACAAAAATAAAAACACTACCAGCTGACACACACTGCTGACCCTCCATACTTAGAGCAGTGTCTGGCACAAAGTAGCACTCGTTTCATTTTTATCCAATAAATAAGCAAATGACTGAATAACGGTCCTCAGGTGTGTTTGTTTAGAAAGACAGGAATGCCCTTTGTCTTAGGCAGCTCAAGCTGCTGTAACAAAATACCGCAGACTGAGTGGCTTAAATAGCAGACATTTATTTCTCAGGATCCTGGAGACTAGAAGTCCAAAATCAAGGTCCCGGTAGCTTCGGTTCCGAGTGAGAGCCAGTTTCCTGGCTTGTAGGCTGCCTGCTTCTTGCCGTGTGTTCCCATTGCCTTTCCTTAGCACGTCAGTACGTGTGCGTGGGGAGAGCAAATTCTGGTCTCTCCTTCTCTTCTTATAAGGGCACTAATCCCATTAGGGGACTCCACTCTCATGACCTCCTTCAGATCGAATTAGCTCCCCAAGGCTCCGCCTCCTAATTTCATCACACTAAGGGTTAGGGCTTCAACATATGAATTTTGGGAGAACACAGACATTCACCCCATAATACCATTTGAGCACAGTAAGTAAGGAGTGGAAAATATGACTGGCTGTTTGAGTTAAGGTCTGTCATCCAGCTGTATCATCCTGATTATTTTAACTGTGGTTCCGCACTAAATGATGGATGGGAAGAAACATCAGAATGTGGATATTGAAGGCGAGTTGAGTCTGGGTCTGGGTTTTTCCCTGTTAAGTAAAAGGAATTATTTCCTCTCTGGGTTCATTGTGTTCAAACACTCTTTAAAAAAATTCATTCGTTTTTGGCTGCACTGGGTCTTCCTTGCTATGCACAGGCTTTCCATAGTTGCATCGAGTGGGAGTTTCTCTCTAGTTCTGGTGCCTGAGCTTCTTATTATGGTGGCTTCTCTTGCTGAGAAGCACAGGATCTGGGGCATGAAGGCTTCAGTAGTTGTGGCACACGGGCTTAGTTGCTCTGTGGCACGTGCGATCTTCCTGGACCAGGGATCAAACCCATCTCTCCTACATTGTTAGGTGGATTCTTTATGACTGAATTTTGTAAATGGTCAGTATAAAAAGGAACCCTAGACAGATTGTTTTATTTCAAAGACAATATCTTCATCATCAAAGTCTCTAGAAAGTTTTGGCAGACACACTGAGGCTGGGGGTGAGATTGTGGGAGGTTTGGTGCCCACCTGACCCAGTAAAGCTCCGTGCATCAAGATTGGCAGAAGACTAGTTTGGTCCATTTAAGGAGGTTCCACTGCAACTGACTCCACACACACACACACAAAGAATCCTCAATTTTCTTCTGAGGACTCTTTTTTAAGACTCTTTTCTGGGTTCTTGGTCCAGAAGGACAGTAATATTGGAAGTATAATTTTGCTCTTAATCAGATTCAATACATCCTCTGCAAGGATGAACACACATCAGTAATGAGTGAAACAAATCTTGGTTTGGTGAACTTTGAAATCTTTTTGAGTGAAAAGTGTTATAAAATGTGTTTTCATTTTTACTAACCTTACTAAGGAAAAAACTTTAATGTAATTTTGCTTTGTGTGTGTATGGTTTCCAAGTTTCTTATCCTGTTAAGGTACTATATCTTTTTATCTCTTTTTAAAAATGTAAGAAAATTATGTTAACTTGGGGAAAAACATCATTCAGAGTAGAAGATTGGATACAGAAAGAGACATAATCTGTTGGGATTCATAAAGCACATTTTTGTTGGCCAGTTTGAAAAAAGATACTTGTAAGTGATAGGTTATAGAAATGAATTTGGAATAATTATTATTTAGAATTTGAAATTCCATGGCTTAAGCCTTTTTTCAAAAGCTTGCTTTATTTTTGTTTGTTTTGGGTTTTGGTGATTGAGTTTTTGTTTTGGGGATCACATAAATCTATGCCCTGATTATGCCATATTGTTTACATAAACTTTATTTTAATGTGTTATTTCTAATTAAAAAAATCCTTCAAAGAATCGGACCAATATTTTTCCATATTTATTTTTAGTTCAGTGGTAAAGTTATATAAGAATTTAATCCAAATTTGTCTCTGAAAATGTAGACATAATCTGTTAATACAGAGTAAGACATATAACTGATGTACTAACCTGATAATTTTTGTAGCCAACATTTAAAAACTGATGCTGTTTGAGTAATATTTGAAATAAATGAAATACCATGGAGCTTTTGTGTTTAAAAATCATTATTATGTAACATAGGCTTAGTTTGAATTGTAATATCTCAACTACATGTTTCATTCTCATTAGTTCTCCCATATATCCTACCTTATAATATGACTGTACATGAAAAAAAATGTGTGATTTTTAAATAAACCAAAATTCTGAATATTGAATAACTTATTTCTATTCTTTCAAATTATTAAAAAAAATTATATAGAAATAGATAGTTATTTTGACCTAGACTGGTGCAATTTGGTGATGTGAAAAAGTTCCTGGGCAAAAAACTCTTCAATTAAACTAGAGATCCTTTAGTCTCTAAGGAAGGGCAATGTTAAAACAGCATTAATGGGTTTATGTGGGGGTGTATGTTTAGTCGCTCAGTCGTGTCCAGCTCTTTGCAGCCCTTTGGACAGTAGCCCACAAGGCTTCTCCATCCATGGGATTTTCCGAGCAAGAATACTGGAGTGGGCTGCCATTTCCTTCTCCAGGGGATCTTCCAGACCCAGGGATGGAACTGAATCTCTTGCATCTCCTGCATTGCAGGCAGATTCTTTACCTCTGAGCCACTAGGAAGGCCCTTATAGGGATAAAGGTCCATTTTATTTAGATTTACTATTGTTGGAAGTTTTCCATTTTGTAAATGTAGAACTATCTGAAAATTGTGTACTGTTGCTTGGTTTTGTGATTTTTTTTTTTAATGTGCTTTAATGTTTTATTGTTCAGTCACCAAGTCATGTCTGACTCTTTGTGATCCTAAGAGCTTTAATGTTTAAGTGCCACAAAAGTCATCTGAAGACAGCTACTATTTAAAATGATTAACAAATAAATATTTGTTGTTATTAAAATGTTGAAAAACATGAAAACTTGAAATAGGAAAAATAGTTAAAGCTCAGATTTCCATCACCACCTATTATCCACACCAAATACAGGGTTCTCCTAATGGGTTAGTTCTCCTGTCTTGGTTCCACAGACCCCTGGGTCTGGGATGGGTATCATCTCACACCACAAGGTGAATCTCAGCTTCCTATGTGGAATGTGGTTATGTGATCTTCCTTCTTTCTCTTAAATGTGATTTGAAAATTGCTTAGTCAGGAACTTTTAAATAACATCTTAGAAGCTATGATGTACTCTACAATGATACCGTTTTATATTTTCTATCTAAATAGAAGTCAAATTGCAACTGCCCTTCCGCCATGTCAGCTGGCTGTTAGTTCTGTGTTAAGATGGAAACTTGGGCTTCCTAGACTTAGATCCTCCATCTAGGGGTGATCTTTGCAAGAAGTTTCCAAGATTTGCTGCTGGGAGCTGCTGGGTATGGGAGAGTCCCATAGAGGGCAAGAGTAACACTTGGCCAGTTTTTCCGTGGTCAGAATGAGCAGAATGTCTTATTCCAGAAAAGTAAATCTAGCTTTTGGACTGGATGGGTAAATAGCTATGTGAACACTGGCCTGGAATTCCTCACCCCATTTGCTGCTTCTGTCTTCGGTGGTCCGTGGAATGAAAGTGGATTTGTTTTCTACATGTGCTGGAACATGGTATGTCTTCTAAAGTCAACTCAGTTACTAAGCGTGTTGTCTTAGGCAGCTCACCAAACCTCTGTCTTCATTTTGTCTTTTGTAAAATATGGAGCATAATAATTGCTTATTTGTAGTACAAGAGTGGCTCTGAAATGTAACAAAATTAGAATATACTGAAGGGTATAAAGTACTATATGAGGGCTTCCCATGTGGCTCAGTGGTGAAGAATGTGCCTGCCAAGAAGGAGATGTGAGTCTGATCCCTGGGTTGGAAAGATCCCCTGGAGAAGGAAATGGCAACCCACTCTAGTATTCTTGCCTGGAAGATTCCATGGACAGAGGAGCATGGCAGGCTACAGTCCATGGGGTCACAAAAGAGTGGGACATGACTTAGAGACTAAAAAATAACAACAACAATAATAAAGCATTATATAGATCGAAGATATTATTATCATAAGTAATAATTACAGACTTGCTGGAGAAATTGAGTGTCATATCCCTTGTGTTCTAAGTTATATGAAAGTTAACGTATGTTCTTTGGAGACTGTGCTTGAAAATACACCAAAGAAATTATTCAGTCGTAAAGAGTTTTCTGTGGCATTGTGGATGCAGCCGATCTAATGGACAAGGAGCCTAAGACATCTAAATGAACCTGACTGGCAACATCGAGCAAAAGGGTCTAATGCTAGAACATCAGAGCCGGACAGAAGTAGAAAAGACCCGAGGAGGTCATTTCATCCCAGCCTCTAGCTCTGGTCAGGTCAATTCTTGAAACATTCAAGGTAGAAAGACCTATTTTATTTTTAAATATTCCCAAAAGGGAGTTCTCAGAGTCTCTAACTTAATCTTCTTAGTGAAGTTCTTCCTGACGTCTGACTACACCCATTATTGTTACAATTCAAGCACATTTCTGTAGACTGAGTACTTTGAAGGTAGAGAGGACAATATATCTGTATCCTGATGGAATCTAACTCTGGGCACATCACTTCAAAAGCCACCCATCTCAGATGTTCTCTGAGTGGCATGCCTGGCTGAGGCTGCCATGTATGGACATGGAGTCAGTTATCACCATGCAGTTATGGCTGGGCTTCACCAGGAGGACGTGCTTTTCAACAAACAATAATCTTTCCTCCTATCATACGTCATGAAGGTTTATAAGACTCTTTCTCAAATATTGGTGCCTTTGGCTCTCACAACAAACTCAGCTGTCACTGTCTCCGCTGTGAATATAAAGAAACTGATGCTTGAAGAGTTTGAATCAGATCTGTGTGTTTGTGGACTTCTCTGGTGGTCCAGTAGTTAAGAATGCACCTTGCAATTTAGGAATGTGGGTTCCATCCCCGGTCAAGGAACTAAGATCCCACTTGCCAGGGAACAACTAAGTCCTCAGTGAGCCCCAGCACTCTGGAGCCTGCGAGACGCAACTAAGACTTAACACAGCCAAATCAATCAATAACATCTTTAAAAAAAACATCTCTGTGTTCATCCAGTAACAAGGATGAGAAGGCAGAACTCAAACACAGGACTTTTGCGTCCAAGTGCAGAACTGTAATCAAGGGCTTTCTGGAGAATTTCCTCTTGTCCCCAGTAATTCTGTAAACAAATTGGGATAACCAGTGCTCTAGGCAAGAGAGGGAGTAAAACTGGGATCACCTATGACTTCTCAATTGAGGCCAGGCAATTAATGCTCATTCTTATAGGGATAACTCCCTTCAGGGAATTACATGCACCTACATAGCAATAGGATGTCTTGGAAACAATGCTTGCCAGCCACTGCCTTGGGAGTCAATGTGGGCAGTGCTGCATGACCTTGGGCAAATTATTTAATGTCTCCAGAAGGTGTCCTGTATCCATAGACAGGGAATTGCAATAGTCCCGACTTCAGATGATTGTGTGCACATTAAATGAATTAATATATGGAAAGCATTTGGCTCAGATGGGAATATGTTCAATGGGTAGTATGTATTATCTCAGTTATTATTGTGTTGAGACGTTTTGTTCCACTCTCCAAATGTCCTGGAAGTCATATGTCTTCCTTGTGTGAATCTTTGACTAGGAGAGTTCAGGGAATCATAGAGAGAAGAAGAAGAGTGATGGGAGTACTGGTATCTATATACTCTGTGTGTGTGTGCGTGTGTGAGTCCTGTGTAGCATATCCTGGTATAATAGGCTGGAGCGCCACCAATTAAACTAGAAAAATTTCCAAGAAGAGAAGGTAGATGTCACAGATCGTTTTCTAATACTCAAGCATTTTATTCATGTCAAAGCCCTTCACACTCTGATTCAGAGCCCATGTGATTTTATTTAACTCTAATATACATATATTTTTTTAACAAGCACTTACTCATTATGGGCTTTCCTTGTGGCCCAGCTGTAAAGAATCCGCCCGCAATGCAGGAGACCTGGGTTCGATCCATGGGTTAGGAAGATCTCCTGGAGAAGGGAAAGGCTACCCACTGCAGTATTCTGGCCTAGAGAATCCCACGGACGGTTGGGGTTGCAAAGAGTCGGACACGACTAAGTGAGTCTCATTTCACTACTCGTTATTTAACATGTGCCAGACCCTGGTTTAGTGCCTTACAAACAATAACACCTTTGATTGTCATGACAAGTATAGAAGGTAGCTATATTAATATACCCACTTCCCAGCTGAGGTAATTGAGGTGCAATCATATAAATGTAAATCCATCTATAAAATAATATAAAAAGCATAAAATAATTGAAGTTTATCTATTTGCATAGTTCTACATACTTTCTTCAGAGAAGGCAATGGCACCCCACTCCAGTACTCTTGCCTGGAAAATCCCATGGACGGAGGAGCCTAGTGGGCTGCAGTCCATGGGGTCACTAAGAGTCGGACACGACTGAGCCACTTCACTTTCACTTTTCACTTTCATGCATTGGAGAAGGAAATGGCAACCCACTCCAGTGTTCTTGCCTGGAGAATCCCAGGGATGGGGGAGCCTGGTGGGCTGCCGTCTATGGGTTCGCACAGAGTCGGACACGACTGACACAACTTAGCAGCAGCAGCAGCACATACTTTCTTGATGGCTTTCACATGCATTTCTTTTACAAGTGATTCTTAATTTTTTTAAAGGCTTTTAAAAATTTTATTTACTTACTTACTTTTGGCTGGGCCAGGTATTCACTGCTGCGCGTGGACTTCCTCTAGCTGTGGCAAGTGGGGGCTACTCTCGTCACAGTGCACAGGCTTCTCGTTGCGGAGGTTTCTCTTGCACAGGCTCTAAGTCATGGGCTCAGTTTGTGGTGCTTGGGCTTTATTGCCCTGCAGCATGTGGAATCTTCCCAGACCAGGGATTGAACCTGTGAACCTTGCACTGGCAGGTGGATTCTTATCCACTGGACCTTCAGTGAAGGCCCTAGTGATTCTTAATTTTTGATGATCTAATTTCCAGCCCACTTCAGATTAGAAGCTGTGGGCTAGAAATTGGGGGAAGGGTGGCATTGGTGGCAATAAGATGGAAAAGCTGATTTTGAGATAACCAGTGGAAAGACTATAAAATGTAGTCATGAGAACCCAAAGAGCACACTGGTTCAAGACTGTTTAATGTAGTGGAAACAAGTCCTAGACATTTCAGTACATCTTGAGTGCATAACTCCTGTCTGGCCAGTAACAGGTTCATGCTGATGACTAGGCCATCAGGAAGATGTTCCTCTGAAAATGAAGGAACTGTGTGTATATATATATATATATATATATATAAGCTTGTCAACATGTCTTTTTCAAATTGAGCTATAATTATCTTATAACATTATATTAGTTTCAGGTATACAACATGACTCAATATATGTGTACTGTGAAATGATCACCTCTGAAAGTCTAGTTAACATCCATCATCATACAGTGAGGAATTCTTTTTCTTATGATGAGAACTTTTAAGATCTGTTCTCTCAACAACTTTCAAACCTACAATACAATATTATTAACTATAATCACCGAACTGTACATTATATCCCCAAGACTTATTTACAGTTGACCCTTGAACAATGCAGGAGTTAGGGATGCCAACCTTCTGTGTAGTTAAAAATTCATGTCATTTTACAGTCTGGCCTCCGTATCCGTAGGTCTGCATGCATGGTTTCAAGCAACTGTGGATCGTTTGTGTGCTCAGTCGTGTCCAACCCTTGAAATCTCATGGACTGTAGCCCACCAGGGTCCCCTGTCCATGGAATGTTCCATGTAAGAATACTGGAGTGGATTGCCATTTCCTACTCCAGGGGAGTCTTCCTGACCTGGGGATCAAACCTGCATCTCTTATATCTCCCACAGTGGCAGGTGAATTCTTTATCACTGAGCAATCTGGGACACTTGTTTAGTGATATAGTATTCAGTATTGGATCCAAGGAAACTGCAAGGAGATCCAACCAGTCCATCCTAAAGAAAATCAGTCCTGAATATTCATTGGAAGGGCTCATGCTGAAGCTGAAACTCAATACTTTGGCCACCTGATGCGAAGAACTAACTCACTGGAAAAGCCCCTGATGCTGGGAAAGATTGAAGGCAGGAGAAGGGGACGACAGAGGATGAGGTGTTTGGATGGCATCACCGATTCTATGGACCTGAGTTTGAGTAAGCTCCAGGAGTTGGTGATGGACAGGGAGACGTGCTGCAGTCCATGGGGTCGCAAAGAGTCGGACACAATTGAGTGACTGAACTCACCTGAACTGGTTTGGTATTGGGAAAAAAATCCATGTATAAGTGGATAAGCAGTTCAAACCCCTGTTGTTTGAGGGTCAATTGTATTTTATAACTGGCAATTTCGACCTTTTAACCACATTTACCCATTTTACTCCCCCCTCCCCATCTGTGTGTCTATGAGTTAGATGTTGTTTGGATCCCTCATGTAAGTGAGACCAAACGTTATTCGTCTTTCTTTGTCTGACTTATTTTGCTAGCATGGTACCCTTCAGGTTCATCCCTGTTGTCCCAGATAGCAACACAGATGCTATGTTATGACTGGATTATCTCTGTCTGTCTCTCATTCTATTTCTGCTTTACAAATAAGTTCATCTGTATCATTTTTCTAGATTCCACATGTAAGGAATATTATACTGTATTTATTTTTCTCTTTCTGATTTACTTCACTCTGTGTGGAAATCTCTAGGTCCATCCATGTCTCTGAAAACACACCATTTCATTTCTTTTTTTGGACTGAGTAATATTCCATTGTATAGGAATCCATGTTCTTTATCCATTCCTCTGTCAATGGACATTTAGGTTTCTTCCCTGTCCTGACCACTATTTTCTTTGTAAAAATATTAGAAAGTACACTTAATCAAAAAGAACTTTTTAATAAAATCTAACAGAGATAGCATCTTAGTGTATACAACTGTATATAGGTTTATTTTACAAAAATAAGCCTGTATATGGAATTTTTACTTAAACTATTGAGAACAGATTTTCATGTAATATCTACCCACATGTGTGCTAAGTCATTTCAGTTGTGTCCAACTCTTTGCAACCCTATGGACTGTATGTAGCCTGCCAGGCTCCTCTGTCCACAGGATTCTCCAGGCAAGAATACCAGAGTGGGTTGCCGTGCCCTTCTCCAGGGGATCTTCCTGACCCAGGGAATATCTACTCACTACAACAATTTTAAATGGCTGAGTAGAAAAAAAAATGGCTGAGTAGAACTCTAATACATGCATGCATCATGGTGTATTTAACAATCCCTTATTGTTGAAAATTTCTTGACCTAAAAATTGGGGGGTGGGGCTATTGTAGGTAATGTAGCAATGAATATATTTGCAGGTAAATTTTTTGAACGTTCCTGACTAGTTCTTAGACTAAATTATTGCCAAATTACCTTTCAGAAAAGTTGTTCCAGATGGTAAAGCACTTTGGAAAGCCTTGTATGAAAAGCAGTTGAAAAGAGAGTTAAAGAGGGGATGAGAGGGAGCTGCATAGAAGGGTCTGCTCCAGTTAACCGGGAATGTCCTTTTATTGAGGAGTATCTCATTTCCAAATGAAATCATACACCTGAGGTCTTATTTTCTAAGGCTTCAAAGAACATTTTTTTGTGTGTGTGTATATTCTGTTTTTCTGCCTGCTCCAAACTCAATGTGCAGGAATTATGAGTAGTGGATCAGAATTAAAAGCCTGACTCAATGTTCTGTCTCTGCTGCATGCTGTGTAATACTGGGAAAATATTAAGAGTCCCCTGAGCTTCACTTTCCTCCTCAGTGAAATGGGGATAATAGTATTTCGCCTGCGGACTTCCCTGGTGGGCCAGTGGCTAGAGCTCTGTGCTCCCAATGTACAGGGCCTGGGCTCAATCCTTGGCCAGGGAACGAGATCCCACACGCTACAGCTAAGAGTTCACATGCCACCTCTAAAGATCCCATGTTTTGCAAACAAGACCTGGCACAGACAAATAAATAAACATTAAAAAAAGAGTATCTCCCGTTACTGCCTCACGGGGCCTTCTGAGGTTTAAAACCTCAAAATAGGGATGATCTACATACATTCTCTTTTCAAAACAGTGAAAACCTTTACGCATACAAGCTATGATGGATGCAATTTAGTATATATTTAACGTCCTACACACCCTGTACCTCTGATCAAGGAAGAAGACCCCCACCACCCTGACAAGGAGGCATGGGTTCTAATCTAGATCTGACACCAAATAGCCCTGATGGTTTAAGCAAGTCACTTTCTCTATCTGGAACTATTTCCCTATATGTGAAATGAAGGGGTTATATTATATGACCAGCAAAATTTTGATCTGATCCTTATTAGTGACTCTGATTCAGAACAGGAATTATTATTAGTCCTATAAAGGAAACAAGATCCAGACAGATTAAACCTGTTACCGATGGTTGCATAGTTTATATTTTCATCTGCTCCTTTCTGCAAGGCTCGTAACAAGGGATAAAATGGGTGATTTTTCCCAGTTGTTACTAAGAAAAATTTGGAATATAGTTTTTCTGGCCCCTTTCCCTAAAGAATTCCTTTCTCATTGCCTTTTTCTCTTTTAGCCTCTTGGATTGCTCCATACTGTTTGGCAAGGTTGAGTCATGTATAAAGGGTTTAAAAAACATAGTTGATGTCACAGGGACCCAGGATAAAACTGAGTTCCTTACTACATAATGAGATCTTTGAAACCAGGAATATCTTACAAATTTTCATATCCACAGCATCTGACATAATGTTTGGCACATAATTGGTGATTAATGATAACTGTTATGAAAGGTAGGACAGTGAGCAGACAGGGGTCCAGGCGGTGTATAAGGCATCTGTCTTATAGTCAATTCTTGGTCTTAGACAACTAGCTCAGTAGGAGTCTTCTTTTTTAATATTAAATTTTTTAAGATTTCTTTTACTTTTTTGGCTGTGCTGAGTCTCTGTGGCTTCACGTGGACTTCTCATTGCAGTGGCTTGTCTTGTTGTGGAGTATGGGCTCTAGAGCTTGTGGGTTCATTAGTTGTGGTACACGGGCTTAGCGATCCCGTGACATGTGGGATCTTCCCGGGCCAGGGGTCGAACCTGTGTCCCCTGCATTGACAGGCAGATTCTTAACCACTGGACCACCAGGGAAGACTCACAGTAGGAGTCTTAGGAAGTACTTAGACAGTTCAAGGAACTTAAGGAGAAGCTAGGGGAGACAGAGGATGGGGTTGAAATCCTGGCTCTGACACTAGCTGAGTGCACTGAGCCTCAGTTTCCTCATATGTAAAAATGAAACAGAGGTAGGGTTGCCTCACTAGCGTGGTTATATAGAACACTGGGATAGAGTGAGGGCTCATTACAGGAAAGGTCCTCTTCAGGAAAGAAGTGTCACGAGATGCTTTGGAGCAAGCCATGAGCAGCAAGGGAGATCTTTGGAAAACTTTGTTCTTGGTCATCTTTTAACTGATGCCCCCAAGAAAATGGTATTTTCTCCTCATTGCTGCATCCACCAGGGGAACAAGTGCGTGAACTCACTGATGAGTGCACCCACTCTTCGTCTCTCATGGATAAAATGATACCTGGAGAATATATAAGGTCTTCTAGAGGAACATGATGTTTTTCTTCCTGTGGGCATACTTTTAGCACTTGGGAGATAGCCACTTGACAGACAACTGAACACATTTTCTTGGAAATTCATTAGGGAAGTCCAGTGTTCTGAGAGTTTTAAATTTGTTCCTTCCTCAAACCCAGTATATTTGATTTTCTATTATCTGCATGCTGACTGCCTATTTGATCTGTAGTCTATCCGACCATGATTCCAGCCTATCTTCTTCCTGACACATAAAGTAACTCTAACAAAGACCTTGGATGCTGTACCTTTAATTGAATCTCTCCAGGAACATAGTTATTTTAATATCATTTTTTAAAAGAGCAACAACAAAGAAAACAGTGCCACAAAGGTAATCTAGTTTAAAAATATATGTAGATGGGATTCCAAATATTTTGTGTTATTCTGTGCTTCTGAATTACTCATCCCATAGGGGAAATCTCAATGTTTCTGTTTAGTCTCTAAGTTGTGTCTGACTCTTTTGTGACCGCACAGACTGTAGCCCGCCACACTCCTCTGTCCATGGGATTTCCCAGGCAAGAATACTGGAGTTGCCATGCCCTCCTCCAGGGGATCTTCCCAATCCAGAAATAGAACCCGAGTCTCCTGCACTGCAGGCGGGTTCTTCACTGCTGAGCCACCGGCAAATCTCATTACCCCAGTGGCAAATATTACCCATCCTGCCAGATTCAGCTCAAATGACACTTCTTTAATAAAGACTTTTCTTCCCCCAACTCTAGAATGGTCAATAAGTTCTTTGCTTGAGCCAGTTTTATGGCAACTCTGAGACATTAATTTGTTTAGTAAGGGAATAAAATGTTATAATTAAGAATTTATTATATAAGATTTATGTTTGAGATGTGTGCATGCTCAGTCATGTCTGACTCTTTGCGACCCCACGGACTGTAACCCTCCAGGCTTCTCTGTCCATGGGATTTCCCAGGCAAGCATACTGGAGTGGGTTGCCATTTCCTACTCCAAGTGATCTTCCTGACCCAGGGATCAAATACTTGTCTCTTGCATCCCCTGTGTTGGCAGGCTGCTGCTTTATCACTGCGCCACTTGGGAAGCCCTTACGTTCGAGTTATCAGTGGTTTATTTTGTTTTGTTTTAATCCTTCAGAACTACAGACTCCCACGTTGGCTATGGAGGCTCACTGCTTCCAACCTGGGAAGGATATAAATTCCTCAGTGATCAAAATAGCTCTGGTCAGGAGTAGGTGACAGCTGGGCTGCAGTCATTACTGGTCTTTGTTACCAACAGATCCTTCTAAATATTTGATAAATATAACTATCAAAAAAATACTTTCTTTGAGGTGACTGTTAAAAATAAATTAATATTTGAAGTTCCTCTTATATACCAACTTCTTGTACACTGTTTCAAATTCCGACAACAATCATGAAGTGAATTTTCAACATTTTAGGGATGAGAAACTGAGATTTAAAGAGGCTGGGTTACTTCCTCAAATTCACCTATATATACTATAAAAAAGTCATATATATATATAAAGTCAAAGTACATACTGATTCTTAGTTAATTGTATGGCATCACTTAGTGCGGGTTCGGCTCATAATAGGTTCGTACTAAATAGTGGTTATTATTATTATCATCAGTACATTTTAAAGGAATGAGCATAGGTCTTCTAGAGAATTCCAAATCTCATGTTCTTTCCATTGTGCTTGGAGTACTTCTATTGTCTTTTCTTTGTCTGACTTCTTTCTGGTTGAAAATAACGACAGAAAAATATGGCTATTTTCTTGGTATTGGATGATATAATTCATAGGAAATGTACTTTGAAAACTGGAAATTTTAGCTATTAAAATTATAATTCCATCAATTATTAAAATAGTATAGTATTCAAATTTTAATTATTATTCATCTACTTGCATCATTATTAGATTGTAAGTCCTGCTGCATAGAAATCTTGTCTTACTCTTTGTGTCCACAGAACAATTAGTTATGTGAAGCTTAATAAATGTATTGTGCCTAATGCATTTGCATTTACTTGCTTGAAGAGGTAGATTGGGATCTGTGGGCAAGTCTGGGTTTGGTCTAGGCTGATGGAGAGGTAAGCTGATCCAGTGTCCACTCAAGCAAGATATACAATATGATAGAGTAGAGCTCATTCATTCATTCTAAAAGGTATGTTGAGCATCTAATCCATGCTAGACACCACTCCAGATAAAGGGACAGCTGTGAACGAGGGTGAGAAATCAGGCAAAGGAAGCAGATAACATATAAGTAGGAAAATTACCCATTGCACTAAGGAGTGAAGAAAATGAAAATGGCTAAAGTGAAAGAGTTTTTTAAAAGTAAGGCAGAACATATATCTGCTTTAGATAGGGTGGTAGAAAGAGGCCTTGCTGAGACCTGGATGAAGAGAAAAGATGAGCCACGTCCAGATCTTAGAGGAGAGGGTCCCAGGAAAGGCCAAGGCTGTGAGGCAGAGACCCCATTGACATACTTGCAGGAGAGTAAGCCCAGTGTAGCTGGAGTGTTGTGAACAAGATGAGACAAGGGCTAAAATGTGAGGTCTGAAAAGTAGTCAGGAGCCACATCGTTTAGGCCTTATTGTGCATGTGCTCAGCCGTGTCTGACTCTTTTCGACCCTGTGGATTGTAAGCCTGCTAGGCTTCTCTTGAGAGTCATTTGGACTGCAGGGCGATCCAACCAGTCCATCCTAAAGGAGATCAGTCCTGGGTGTTCATTGGAAGGACTGATGTTGAAGCTGAAACTCCAATACTTTGGCCACCTGATGCGAAGAGCTGACTTATTTGAAAAGACTCTGGTGCTGGGAAAGATTGAGGGCAGGAGGAGAAAGGGACGATAGAGGATGAGATGGTTGGGTGGTATCACCGACTCAGTGGACATCGGTTTGGGTGGACTCCGGGAGTTGGTGATGAACAGGGAGCCTGGCATGCTGTGGTTCATGGGGTTGCAAAGAGTCGGACACGACTGAGCGACTGAACTGAACTGAGGCTTCTGTGTCCATGGAATTTTCCAGACAAGAATACTGGAGTGGGTTGCCATTTCCTACTCCAGGGGATCTTTCTGACCCCGGGATCAAACCCACCTCTCTTGCATCTCCTGCATTGGCAGGTGGATTCTTTCCCACTGTATCACCTGGGAAGCCCTTAGGCTTTATTAGCCCCAGTTCAGGAGTTGGGGTTTAATTCCAAGATCAGTGAGAAAGCCACTGGAGGGACTGAAGCAGAAGAATGACATGCTCTGACTTTTTCTTAAAAATGTCTCTTTGGTAACGTATTCACAGGCTTAAAGAATGAACTTATGGTTGCCAGGGGGAAGGATGAGGGGAAGGATAGTTAGAGAGCTTGGGATCTACATGTTCATACTGTTATATTTAAAATGAACAATCAGCAAGGACCAATTGTATAGCACAGGCAACTCTGCCCAATGTTATGTGGCAGCTTGGATGGGAGGGGAGTCTGAAGGAGAATGGGTACCTGTATATGTGTGGCTGAGTCACTTTGCTGTCCACCTAAAACTATCACAACACGGTTAATCGGCTATACTCCAATATAAAATAAAACATTAAAAAAAAAATTTGGCTACTGGTAAATGGATTGAGGAAAGGCAAGAAGTAAACAGAAGACCAGTTAAAAGGCTGTGCTGTGCTTAGTTGCTCAGTCATGTCCTCCCTACTCTTTGTGACCCCATGGACTGTAGCCCAGCAGGCTCCTCTGTCCATGGGGATTCTCCAGGCAAGAATACTGGAGTGGGTAGCCAGGGGAACTTCCCAATTTGATTCCAGGAGTCTCCTGCATTGCAGGTAGATTCTTTACCAGCTGAGCTATCCAGGAAGCCCAATTAAAAGGCTGTTGCAGGGGAATCCCCTGACAGTTCAGTGCTTAGGACTCTGAGCTCTCACTGTGAAGGGCTTAGGGTTCAATCCCTGGTCAGGGAACTAAGAAACCACAAGCCACACAGTCAAAAAAGAAAATAAAGCTATTGCAGGTAAAAGATAACAATGGGAGATGGTGAGAAGTGGATGCATCGTGGAGTTCAGGCTCTTGGTGCTCCCAGGAACCTGGAATGTAACATATGCCTGCTACCTTCATCTCCTCTGGGGCTGGAAGCTTAATGAACAAATTTTTGCCTATTCAGGACCAAAATTGGAATCTTAGAGTTGGAAATGATTACCTTTCCCATTTTACAGATGAAGATATAGAGGCAAAGATGAGGTATAGTGACTGGTCAAAGTCACACCGTTTCTCACTGGTAAATCCATCAACAGGCCACTTCTCTCCCAGAGTTCTTTCCTTGTAGAAAGCCACTCCTCCATAGCAGCGTTCGCTGCCTTTGTTTTGACAGAAAGCCTAAAAGGTCGGGTCCAGAATATTAGGGGGATTTCCTGTGAGTTGTCTAAATGGTTATGTGGTTTAGTGACTGGTGACATTGTCAAAAATATGACTGGGCCTGATCCTTGTTTCGAGTACAGATGTCATCCACAAATAAAAAGTTTTGCTTCTTCTTTTTTTTTTCCCCCCTAAAAGCTATGGGTTTTGTCTCTTTTTCATTTTTCCTTTTTGCCCTGACTAGGACATTCAGTACAATGTTGAGAAACGGTGAAACACAGTCTTGCCTTGTCCCTAAACTTAATGCGGTAGGGGAGTTAGTTGCAAGGTTATTCATAGTTGCCTTGTATCAGGTTAAAGAAGTTCTCTTCACTCCTACTTCACTAAAATTGATGTTTTTTTAATTTTCTCTTTCCTGAATGGTCATTTGAAGTTCTTTTTCTACATATGTTGACATGATTGTGTCACTGTTCTTTATTTTGTAGATGTGATAAATTACATTGAGCTTTAATATTAAACCAATATTACACTCCTGGAATAAACTCTCCCTGATCATGATATATTATCATTTTTATGTATTATTGGATTTGGTTTGCTAATATTCTTTTTTTTTTTTAATTTATTTATTTATTTGGCTGTACCAGGTCTTAGTTGCAGCATGTGGAATCTCTAGTTGAGGCATGTGGGATTCAGTTCCCCGATCAAGGATTCATCCAACCATCTCATCCTCTGTCACTCCCTTCTCCTGCCCTCAGTCTTTCCCAGCATCAGGGTCTTTTCCAGTGAGTCAACTCTTTGCATCAGGTGGGCAAAGTGCTGGAGCTTCAGCTTCAGCATTAGTCCTTCCGATAAATATTCAGGGTAATTTCCTTTAGGATTGACTGATTTGATCTCTGTGCTGTCCAAGAGATTCTCAAGAGTCTTCTCCAGCACCATACTTCAAAAGCATCTATTCTTTGGCACTCAGTCTTCTTTATGGTCCAACTCTCACATCCGTATATGGCTATTGGAAAAACCATACCTTTGACTATATGGCCCTTTATCAGCATAGTGAAGTTTCTGCTTTTTAATACTCTGACTAGGTTTGTCATAGCTTTTCTTCTAAGGAGCAAATGTCTTTAATTTCATGGCTGCAGTCACCATCCTCAGTGATTTTGGATCCCAAGAAAATAAAGTCTGTCACTGTTTCCATTTTTTCCCTATCTATTTGCCCAAGGTTACAAAGTTAATAGATAGGAATTAGGGCTTGATCTCAGGTGGTCTACATCCAAAACTCGACCTTTTTAAGCTGTGCGCTGCCTTCAGAACAGAGAAAAATCTTGTTACTCTTCCTTTCCCTTTCTTAATTTTTCTGTCCCCATACTTTAAAAGGGCTTCCCTTTCGGCTCAGTTGGTAAAGAATCTGCCTGCAATGCGGGAGACATGGGTTCGATCCCTGGGTTGGGAAGATCCGCTGGGGAAGGGAAAGACTACCCACTCCAGTATTCTGGCCTGGAGAATTCCATGGACTGTATAGTCCATGGGCTTGCAAAGAGTCAGATACAACTGAATAACTTCACTTTCATACTTAAAAAAAGTTTTCACATTAAGTTTTGGTGAGGTGTAAAAATCTCATGGGATTTTGTGCTGGTGAGAGACGCTTGATAAACAGCATTCTGTTGGTCCAGATTTTTCACTTCTTAATTTCTTCTATTTCATCATTTTCAGTAACCAGTATTTGTTTTGATATTTAAGTGACCTTCAAGTGCAGACAAAAGTTGATGAATGACTCAAGGAGATTTTCGGTGCCTATCTTCTTAATCTGGACTGCTTGAGAGACCAGCTGACAGTTGTGATGACCCATCTTTCTTGATGTCATAGGAAGTTGTTGGGAAAAAAAAAATCATTTCCCTAAATCATCTGAAATTCGCATCGGGAGGCTGTTTCTGCTTCTGACGAGGAAGGGTGCGCCAGGATCCTGATCGAGACTGGCAGCTGAATCGCGCTAGGATTTTTGTTTCCACTTCTCTTCCTGCCAGTTGCTGTCTCCCTGGGACTGTCTCTTATACACATCTACATAAAGGTGTTCATAATAACCTTTTATTATCCTTTTAAAGTTTGAAAGATTTGTAGTGACACCCCTTTCTATTCTTTATATTGTTAATTTGTATTTTCTCTCTTTTTCTTTATCAATCTACCTAGAAATGTGTTGTTACTGATCTTTCTCAAAGAATCAGTATTTGATATTGAGATTGTTTTTCTATTTTATTGATTTATGTTCTTTATTATTATTTTTTATTACTACATATTTTGGCTTTATTTCCTCTTTTTCTAGATTCTTGCATTGTTTATGTAAAATCTGTCCTCTTCTAATTTAAGTATGTAATACCCTGAGCACTGTGTTAGCTGCATCCTACAATTTTTCTGATGTGATTTTAAAAAGTATTATTTATTTCAAACTCAATTTGGGGATAGTTTACATCTCTTTTGAGAATTTTTTATGTATTTATTTACTTTTGGTTCTCTTGGGTGTTCTTTGCTGTGAGGGCTTTTTTCTAATTGCGGCAAGTGGGGGCTACTCTCTAGGTGCAGTAAGAAGTCTTCTCATGGCAGTGGTTTCTTTGGTTGCGGAGCGTGGACTCTAGGGTGCTCAGGCTCAGTAGCTGTGGTGCACAGGCTCAGGAGTTGTGGCCCCTGGGCTCTAGAGCACAGGCTCTGTAGCTGTGGCCAAGGGCTTAGATGCTTTGCAACATGTGGGATCTTCCTGGCCCAGGGATCAAACCCATGTCTCCTGCATTGGCAGATAGATTCCCTACTGCTGAGTCTCCAGGGAAGCCCTACATCTCTTTCTGTTAATGATTTATAATTCAATTCTTTTGTGATCAAATAACATGCCATATAGCTTCAATCCTTTGAAAGTTACTGAAAATGGTTTTATGACCCTGCCTTTGCACTGGGCTTAGTTGCTCAGTTGTGTCCACCTCCTTGCGACCCCATGGACTATAGCCAGCCAGGCTTCTCTGTCCATGGGATTCTCCAGGCAAGAATACTGGAGTAGGTTGCCATTCTTCTTTTGTAATAATTTAGTAGTACGCAGCACTGTTTTATCTCCTCTATTAGCCTTTCACAATATTTATTTTTTTTTTTTCTGGTTGATCTAGGAAGTGCTATTTACATTCTTAACTTATCATAACCTTCCATGAATTAATATGATGCCACTTTATATATATTATAAGAATCTTGCAATATGGTATTTTCATATATTTTACTTCTACATATATTATAAACTGTACTTTTACACAATTACTTTTTAGGCAATTGTGCAGTTAGGAAATGAAAATAATTCTATTTACCCACAGATATAATGATGCTCTTCACTCCTTTGTCTATGCAATTCTTCAACTCAAAGAACTTCCTTTAATATTTTTTATAGTGCATGTCTACCAGCAGTGACTTACTCCATTTTTATCTAAAAAAGGGCTTTATTTTTGCCTTCACATTTTAAAGGAGATAGAATTCCTTATTGGCAAATTTTTCTTTCAGCATTTTAAACATATTCTTCCATTGTCTTCTGACTTTCATTGTTTCTGACGAGAAGTCAGTACTTAAAATTTTATTTCTCTGTATATGATTGCCTGGCTACTTAATTTTTTACTATTTATTTTTGTCTCAGCAATATGACTATAATATGTCTAGGTATAGATTTGCTCTTATTTTTTCTTCTTGAGATTAATTGCATTTCTAGGTTCTATGAGTTAATGTTTTTCATCAAATAAGGGGGAAAAGTTGGTCATTGGGTCTTCAAATAATTTCTGTGACTCAATCTCAATTTCCTTTCCTTCTAGGACTCCAGTTACACCTGTACTAGACCATTTTATATTGTCCCTCATATCCCTAGGATCTGTTCATTTTTTTCAATCTTTTCATTTTCTGTGCTTCAAGCTCCTTTGATCTCTTCTTCAGCAATGTCCAATCTGCTGTTCAGGCCATTTGGTAAAATTTTAATTTCAGACATAATAATTTTTACATATAGAATTTCCATTTGGTCCCTTTTATAGTTTGTATTTCTATATGGAGATTTCTTCTGTTCACCTGTTATGTCTAATTTTCACCTAAGGTTCTTACTATGTTTTAAAGTTCTTGTCTACTAATTCCATTATCTGTGTTATCTCTGGGTCTGTTTCTTTTGACTATTTTTTCACCTTAGTTCTAGGTCACAGTTACTGTTTCTTTACTTAGCTAGTGATTTTTTTCCCCATAGTATATTGGAAACTGTGGATTTTACAATGTTGCAAGTGGTTTTTCTTTTTTTGAAGAGTGTTAACTTTTGTTCTGTCTGGTAGTTAATTTAGTCACAGATTAGCTTGATCCTTTTGAGATTTGCTTCAATGTTGGGTATAGAGTAACTCTTATTCTGTAGCTAGAATAGACCTACTCCTACGTCTTTGCCCTTCTAAGATCTCAAAAGGAATGCCCAATATGTATAGTGAGGTCATCCTATTCTGATTTGTCAGACCTCCAATGTCTCCAAACCCTGTGCAATATCTGGAATCTTTGCATAGCTCACAGTTTCTTAATCATTATTCTCTGCCATGGCTTGCAGAGTCTTTTCTATGCATACATAATTTAGTCTCCAGTAAAAGATTCAAGGAGACTCTTATGCAGAGTTATCAGAGTTATTGCTCTATATACAGCCCCTTTCTCTCTGGTAGGCAACACACAAATTTCAGCCACCTAAGCAAACCTAAACTCCAATTATCCCATCAGATCAGTGAGATCACTGTGCTTTGATTAAGTTAACCCTTCCTGCACCACATCCAGAAGGTTCTTTCTTGGAAAGAAGCCGAAGGTGATTATGCAACTGACATCGTGTGTTTTCCTTTTCTCAGTGATCACATGTGTTCTCTGATTGTTGTCTAGAGTGTGAACACTTCTATTTCAGTTTTATGTTTTTTTATAGCAGAACTATTCGAGTACAAATTCAGCCATAATGACTGAAAATGGAAGTCTCTAGTACAATGGAGTGGTTCACATTGAACTGTTCATACTTCTTCATCTTATATGACTCTAATTCTGTCCGATTGTTTGTTTGTTTAGAAGTATAATGGATTTACAATATTTTCTTGGTTTCAAGTGTGTAGCAGTGATTTGGTTATATATTTTTTCAGATTCCTTTCTATTATAGGTTATTACAAAATATTAAATATAGTTCCCATGCTAAATAGTAAATCTTTGTTGTTTATATATTTTGTATATAGTGGTGTGTATCTGTTAATCTCAGCTCTTAACTTATCCCTCCCCCACCTTTGCCCTTTGGTAATTGTAAGTTTGTTTTCTATGTTTGGAGTCTATTTCTATTTTGTAAGTAACTTATTTGTATTATTTTTTAGATTCCACATATAAGTGATATCATATAATATTTGTTATTCTCTCTCTGACTTACTTCACTCAGTATGATAATCTCTAGGTCCCTCCATATTGCTGCAAATGGCAATATTCCATTCCTTTTTTATGATTGAGTAGTATTGCAAGGTGATGGCACCCCACTCCAGTACTCTTACATGGAAAATCCCATGGACAGAGGAGCCTGGTGGGCTGCAGTCCATGGGTCACAAAGAGTTGGACACGACTGAGCGACTTCACTTTCACTTTTTACTTTCATGCATTGGAGAAGGAAATGGCAACCCACTCCAGTATTCTTGCCTGGAGAATCCCAGGGACGGGGTAGCCTGGTGGGCTGCTGTCTGTGGGGTCACACAGAGTCAGACTCAACTGAAGCGACTTAGCAGCAGCAGCAGTAGCAGTATTGCACTGAATAAATATACTACATCTTCTTTATCCATTCATCTGTTGATGGACACTCAGGTTGTTTCCATGTCTTGGCAACTGTAAATAGTGCTGTTATGACTATTGGTGTGCATGTAGTCTTGTCAAATTAGAATTTTTGTCCCAGATATATGCCCAGGAGTAGGATTACTGGATTGTATGGTAACTCTATTTTTAGGTGTTTTTTTTTTTTTTTTTTTTAGTTTTTTTAGGGAACCTCTATACTGTTCTCCATAGTAGCTGCACCAATTTACATTCCACCAACAGTGTAGCAGAGTTCTCTTTTCTCCACACCCACTCTAGCATTTATTATTTTCAGACTTTGGGGGAATGGCCATTCTGACTTGTGTGAAGTGGTACTTCATTATAGTTTTGATTTACATTTCTCTAATAATTAGTGATTATTGTAGATGGCTCTAGTTTTACTTTTGAGAAATGGGATATCTCTGAAAAGCCACGTGCAAGTACATATATTTTACAGACAGACAGCATGGCCAAGGTGATATGTGAAATTCAAGATGTTGTTTACAAACTCTGGTTTAATGTTTTTCCTCTAAGTGTGGTTGTGTGATTTTGTATACTCGTGTGTGAGGAACTAAGAGTGAGAGAAGATGAGTATTAGAAGGGGTAAAGAGAGATCAGGTAAATATACAAGTAGGGAGGACACACTGGGAGGGTCCAAACCTTTATATTTAAAAAATGATACTCAACATTGGAATTTCCCTCGTGGTCCAGTGGTTACAATCCTGAGCTTTCACTGCAGGGGGCATGGGTTCAATCCCTGCTCGGGGAGCTGAGATTCTAGAGGCTGTACAGTCGAAAAACAATACTTAGCATGAAAGTGATTTAAACCATAAACCAAATTTAACTCTTGTCATATTAGCTAAATTTTTGACTGCCTTGTTCTAAGTGCTTCTCCTATTTTAACTTGATTAATCTGCATGACAGCCCTTTGTGATGGGTGCTTATATTAGCCTCATTTTACAGATTGGAAAACTGAGAAGCAGAGACATGGTATAACTTTCCCAGGGTTTGTTGTTGTTGTTGTCCCATGTTGTTGTTTGCAACCCCATGAACTGCAGCACACCAGGCTTCCCTGTCTCACCATTTCCGGGAGCTTGCTCAAACTCATGTCCACTGAGTCGATGATGCCATCCAACCATCTCATCCTCTGTCACTCCCTTCTCCTGCCCTCAGTCTTTCCCAGCATCAGGGTCTTTTCCAGTGAATCAACTCTTTGCATCAGGTGGGCAAAGTGCTGGAGCTTCAGCTTCAGCATTAGTCCTTCCGATAAATATTCAGGGTAATTTCCTTTAGGATTGACTGATTTGATCTCTGTGCTGTCCAAGAGATTCTCAAGAGTCTTCTCCAGCACCATACTTCAAAAGCATCTATTCTTTGGCACTCAGTCTTCTTTATGGTCCAACTCTCACATCCGTATATGGCTATTGGAAAAACCATACCTTTGACTATATGGCCCTTTATCAGCATAGTGAAGTTTCTGCTTTTTAATACTCTGACTAGGTTTGTCATAGCTTTTCTTCTAAGGAGCAAATGTCTTTAATTTCATGGCTGCAGTCACCATCCTCAGTGATTTTGGATCCCAAGAAAATAAAGTCTGTCACTGTTTCCATTTTTTCCCTATCTATTTGCCCAAGGTTACAAAGTTAATAGATAGGAATTAGGGCTTGATCTCAGGTGGTCTACATCCAAAACTCGACCTTTTTAAGCTGTGCGCTGCCTTCAGAACAGAGAAAAATCTTGTTACTCTTCCTTTCCCTTTCTTAATTTTTCTGTCCCCATACTTTAAAAGGGCTTCCCTTTCGGCTCAGTTGGTAAAGAATCTGCCTGCAATGCGGGAGACATGGGTTCGATCCCTGGGTTGGGAAGATCCGCTGGGGAAGGGAAAGACTACCCACTCCAGTATTCTGGCCTGGAGAATTCCATGGACTGTATAGTCCATGGGCTTGCAAAGAGTCAGATACAACTGAATAACTTCACTTTCATACTTAAAAAAAGTTTTCACATTAAGTTTTGGTGAGGTGTAAAAATCTCATGGGATTTTGTGCTGGTGAGAGACGCTTGATAAACAGCATTCTGTTGGTCCAGATTTTTCACTTCTTAATTTCTTCTATTTCATCATTTTCAGTAACCAGTATTTGTTTTGATATTTAAGTGACCTTCAAGTGCAGACAAAAGTTGATGAATGACTCAAGGAGATTTTCGGTGCCTATCTTCTTAATCTGGACTGCTTGAGAGACCAGCTGACAGTTGTGATGACCCATCTTTCTTGATGTCATAGGAAGTTGTTGGGAAAAAAAAAATCATTTCCCTAAATCATCTGAAATTCGCATCGGGAGGCTGTTTCTGCTTCTGACGAGGAAGGGTGCGCCAGGATCCTGATCGAGACTGGCAGCTGAATCGCGCTAGGATTTTTGTTTCCACTTCTCTTCCTGCCAGTTGCTGTCTCCCTGGGATGAGTTCTTCCTGTGATCTTTGAGATTTCAAGAAGGAAATGGATAGCAGATTGCAGGCTATTGTTACGGCAAGATCATTTCTCTTCGGCCACCAAACAGTTGTTCCCTGAGTCACTGAACCACTCTGTTCAGTGTCTGTCAAACTCAACTGCCTTTGAAATTTAGAGGAGAAAGTCTGTGTGTGCCAAAACCAAGGCCCTGAGTCACCCAGCGCCCCGCAGGAAGACAGCAATGAATCGGGTTGGAAGTAATGCCAGGAACCACACCTTGCAGTTAGTGCGGACCTACATGGGCCTGTTCCACAGACGTCTTTCCAGACATAAAATCTCATGTCCTCGCAGATAGGAGGTACCACTGTCTATTCTCTCTGCTCTCTGCAAAGTTCCTCATTAGTGAATCATCTCCCTAAGTATCTTTTAACATGCATTGAGCCATGTACTAGGGAGATCATATTTTGAAATGTTTAAGGAAACTGCATTAGACATTATAGTTTATGAAACAAAACAGGGAGTTTGTATTGGGAAACATATAGGAAGACCTGAATTTGTATAGATCTACCCGGGCCCATTTGAAAACCAGAAAACTACTGTCCTTTTTCTCTTGTCAACTATTCTGCAATTATTCTATATAATTGTTATTTTTCTTTTCTTTTTGGAAGGAGTCTCCTGCTGAAGAAAGAATCTAAAGAGATGCCTAAGTTCCAGGGGATTTTCCTCTAAGACTAATAACATCAAGATAGCTTTGATTTTATTTATTTATATTCATTATTTTTTTCCACAAGAGAAATATATATCATTTTCAGAGATCTTGGGTTAGAATTTTTTATTTCACTTTTGCTGGTTGAAGATGAATCTCAAACCCTGATGCTGTATTTTTGTTTATTTCATGAAGAATTTCAGATGGTGCTTGACAATTGATACCGTCTATAAAACCAACAAATACTGTCATACACGGTGTCTATTAAAGATATCTTCCAAGTGTCATTTCACCAAGTAAAGAATTGGAACCACCTCAGACTATACATTTTTGGTTAAATATTTGAGAGCTATTATTTTGAAAGTCACCCATAGTAATTAATAGCCAAGTCAAAAAACTTAAAATTTGGGGTCTGTTTCTACATTTATACTCCATCTTCTCCCTCTTTAAGTTCTCCTGGAAACAAAACAGAGTATCCCTCTTCCAGCAAACCACTTTCAAAATTCCATGTACGAAAATACCAAACTTGAAATTATGAAACATCACCATCGGTTTCTGAGGATTCCAGAACTAGAACTCAACCAGAAACTTTATAATTTAGGACTTGAGAGCCTAGAACATTAACGTCTGAGTTGGAATGGTATTGGCTCCAAGGTTAAAAATAGAGGACCATGGTTTTATTGCCTGTGGTTATGACATACTCCCCATGAATACCAGTAGGGCTCAAGCGTGTACTGAAGGCAGCCGAAGGGTAAATAAATTAACTGAAATGACTCAGAAAGCACCGAGGGGGCCTAAGTGTGTAGTTGTAATAAGGGACTTTGTTCTTAAAGAATGCCCGTATGATGGCTGAAAGGGACTATTATTATGTTTGGAAGTTCTGGGCACTTACCAGACATTCAAGCCAATGCACTTTTCCTTTTAACCCAACAGAATACCTGAGTCATGTGTACTATGAAGTGTGTAGTTGTAATAAGGGACTTTGTTCTTGAGAACAACCCTACTCAGAACTCAAGGAACAGAGCCTCAAAGAATTATAGCACTTCAATGAGTTTCATTTATAAGCTTTCTCCATAAACCTGGAAAAGAATGCCCGTATGATGGCTGAAAGGGACTATTATTATGTTTGGAAGTTCTGGGCACTTACCAGACATTCAAGCCAATGCACTTTTCCTTTTAACCCAACAGAATACCTGAGTCATGTGTACTAGGTGAAGTCGCTCAGTCGTGTCCGACTCTTTGCGATCCCGTGGACTATAACCTACTAGGATTCTCCGTCCGTGGGATTCTCCAGGCAAGAATACTGGAGTGGATTGCCATTTCCTTCTCCAGGGGATCTTCCCGACCCAGGGATTGAACCCGGGTCTCCCGCACTGGAGGCAGACGCTTTAACCTCTGAGCCACCAGGGAAGCCCCCATGTGTACTAAGAATGTTTCAAAAAAATAGGGACTTTCCTGGCTGCCCAGTGGTTAAGACTTCACTCTTCCACTGCAGGGGGCGCTGGGCCCATCCCTGGTGAAGGTACTAAGATCCCACATGCCGCGCGTGGCAAAAAAAATAAAAAATAAAATGTTAACAATAGATAAAATAAAAAGACTAAAATGCGTTGATGTAAAGACCTTGAGATTTTCTTCAATTCCTCTTGCCAGCTTCCTGCTAAGGCAATGCGCTACTACTGAAGCTTATCTTTGTAGAATATTTTTTTCTCCGTGATTTTTCTGCACTTAACCTGGCTGCATTTTTCTGTGCCAGGGCAAGACCTGGTTGTCCAATGTCTTTCATGAAGGCATCTATGGAAGGTTTTGAAGTCCACTGGTTAAGAAGAAAAAGTGCTTTCGTGTTTGATCAGTGCGTAGGCAAAGGGCGATTGGAAACAACGCTGATTCACACTCAAAACAGCTGCATTTGCAAACAAAGTGAGAGGCCTCCACCGTAGGCTTTGAAGTCCCAAACCTGGGTTCTGGCGTTGGCTGCAATCAAGGGCACACCTCTCAGTGACTCTCAGCTTCACTTACCTTTTGGTTAAATACCAACATTTATCGAGCACTTACTATATACTAAGCACTTTTAGTCATTTAAACCTCACAACAATCCTGTGGAGTAAGCATTATTTTCACCCCCATTTTACAGATAAGTAAACTGAGGCTTAGAAAGTCTATGAAGCTTGTTCAGAGTTACACAGCTAGAAGACTAAGAAGACCAACATTCGAATTCTCCTCAGTCTCATTTCCGAGTCTGAGCTTTTAGTCAACCTGAAACGGGTCTAATAACAACACTGTTATTGACGGTGTGAGGATCAAAAGAGACAATGTTTGTAAAAGCACCGAATTCATATACACATCGGAGGTATTAGAATTGTTAGAATGAGGTCATTTAAGAAAGGGAAAACTAAGAAATAGTTATATGACATGGTTACGGAAAAATACTTCCAAATGCCTACAAATCAGAGCTTACTTGTTCCTTGTAAACCAGCTTAGAATTTCCTGACACATTATGTTTCTTGACAGTACCCCATCAAAATATGAAATGATATGTTACATAAATCAGGTATAATGAATGATCATTCCACTTTATTTTTTGTTTTGTTTTTTAAGTTTATTTTTTAATTGAAGGATAATTGCTTTATAGTATTGTTGGTTTCTGCCAAACAGACCATTCCACTTTAGATTGTATCTGTTTTTGAAAGCTGGGCAAGCTGAAAGACAAAGAGAAGCAACTCCGATCCATTGTTAACTCTGAGTCAAGCTGCACTGGTTTGCTATTTTATTTAAGTTATGAACACATTTGCACAGAAATTCAGCTCAGACACCCAGGAATAACAACATAGGTTACCAGTATTCCAAAAAGTATTATTTGTTGCTTATAGGACAAAAGAGGATCAGAGTCTATGAGACGAAGACATAATGTTCCTTAAGTCACCACCACAATCCCAAGTTCTTTTACTTTCAAATAGAAATTTAAAAGGACCTCAACAAGCAGTAAATTTAGAAACAGTGATCAAGATGTTTTGTAGACAGTTAGCAAAAAACAACCCAAACAAACAACAACACAAACCCCCAAGGATATTGAAAAGATTTATTCGTGTTCCATATGCTCTTTCTCAGAAATATATAAAAGCCAAGTGTTTGGACCCCAAAGCCAAAATATACTTTCCCCTCCATGGGATCTGTGGGCTCCTCAGATCCACAAAGAACTCTGCTGTTGCTGCGTGCGCCTGTCTTCTGTGGTTAGAACTCTGTTGACAGGTGTTGTATGAGATGGAAGAGAAGGCTCAGACCCTTGTTCCTTCCTTCTCTGGGTCAGGAACTCATCAAGAACCCTTCAGCCATCAGTAGGACAGTGATCATCAGCAGGACGTGGCCCAACTAGATGGAGTCTCTTGTGCGAACCACTTCTTAGAGTCCAACAACTGGCTTGCCTTTTCCTAGTTCCCATAGTACTGATGGAATTGATTAAAGTGATTGGTTATTTTAGGGTTATGCAGACAGATGTCAATGTAGAATAATAGGTAGATCAAGAGTAAAGGAACTGTGGTCACACATATGTCGCAGAATGAAAATGAAAACCCTCGTTACCAGATACTGCACCCTTTGGGGAGCCAAGGACTGAAAATTTAGAATTCATATTTATATCCCTTATAAAGAAGTTTTTCCAAATTCTTAAGCTTGATGGTAACAGTAATTCGCCACCTTTTTAGCTGGGGGTATTTTACCTGATAAATGTCCTTTTTTTCTGAATTACGAGTCCATAGATAGAAAATACCTTTCAGAGCTATAAATTTGCATCATATTTAGTGCATGTCTAATAATTCATTTTTATTGGAAAGAATAGCAATTGATGAAACTGGGGCTCCACCAGAAAATCCACACTGAATGGTTTCCATCCTTATGGGTTATCCTAGCTGATCTCTATCTGCTGGGTTATAAAGGTTTCTCTTCTGAAAATCAAAGGTTTAGTTGAGTCACAGCACCAGGTATGTAGCTGGTGCTGCAATCTTACTACTTTTGTCCAAAAATAGGAAAGGGTTTGCACCCTAAACAATTTGAAGTGGTTTTGTAAAGTTGCATGAGCTCTGTCCTTGGAGAAGGTAAACCAGAGGTGGGTTATCCTAGGAAGGAAGAAACAGGATGAGGTAACTGAATGCCCTGTAGAGTGTTCGAGGGACAGGGAATTTTACACTCTTACTGTTTTAATCCCTATTGAACCCTGTTAACGTCTCAGAGCACTTGGCTACCAACTAAACTTTTATTATCTGAAGTTGGAACTTCACTTTCATTCTATCAGTGAGAATACTGAAAATCCATTGTAGGATAAATAGAAGAGGATGTGTGATAAAGGAGGTGATCAGATTTTATAAATGAAAGATTTGCAACTAACTGATGGAATCTGCAGTGTTTTGAAAAGGTGCTATTCCAGACTTACTAGCCTCACGTCCTTTCACCTTAATTTTACTAGTTGATGCGCTGTGAAAAGAAAAAAGGGCAAGAATAAGGAACTATCATATGAGAAACGAAGACATGAATCCCCTTGAGAAAAAATTTTTTGGAGGAGAAAGGCATATAAAAATTTATCTAGGTACACCCAAACCAAAATGGCTTAATAAAGGACCATTTTGGAAAAGGTAGTCTCGTGAATTTTAACATCAAGAGGGAATCAAACAGTTCTACAGGGTATGTGATTAAATCCTTTTCTGTTTCGAATATTTTTTTTTCCTTTAGGTTAGCTCAATTTGTTTAATAGTGAATAGATGCTATTTGTGTTGTCAAATAGGTACTTTGTGGGTTTCAACTATAATAGTAAGGAAAAATAATGTTGCTAGAGTCATGTTTTAAGATCAACTGATTAACAAAATTCAAGGCCTTGTATGGTTTTTGGATCTTGGGGTTACAGCTTTACCTTCCAAGTTTTATTCTGAAGTGAGAGTATAATTTATTTTAAATGGCTGAAAATAAAGAATTCCATGCAAGTGTCTTGTTTTAGCAACATAGCAATAGCAATTGTTGGAGCTGTAAGCTGACATTCATTAGAACTTCTGAATCCATCATATTTTTAAAAATTTTATTTCTTTTTACTATTTTATTTTTCAGTTTTATTGAGATATAACTGACGTACAGCACTCTATAAGTTTAAGGTGCACAGCATAATAGCTTGACCTACATACACTGAAAAATTATTAACAGTAAGTTCAATGACTATAGTTATAAAATTTTTTTTCCTTGTGATGAGAAATTTTAGGATTTATTTCTTTAACAACTTTCAAATATATTATACAGCAGTGTTAACTGTAGTCATTATGTTGTTCCTTACATCTCCAGTAATTATTTATAACTGGAAGGTTGTATCTATTAACCACCTTCATTCACTCACATTTTAAACTCCAGTCTATTAGCTATCTGAAAAAATGATGATTAAAGATTCAGATTTTTTTTTGCACATTCTTCAAACATGATTTTTTTAATCACTTATTTTTAACCTTATGAAATGATCCATAATGTTTACTAATACAGGGTTTCAGCAACATGTAATGGAACAAATCTGTGTCTAACAAATCAAACCATTGCTACATTGTTTCCTTTCTTAAAAAAACTCATTATCTCTAAAGAGTCTTTCAGCAATATGTTTTAAAAAACCACAAATACAGACTTTTTCCTTTTATATAAGAGTAAAAACACTTTCATTTGTTCATGAAAACTGGGTGGGGGAGGAGAGAGAATTTATATTTTCCTTCATTGTAAGTGGTGCATGAAGAAGATCTGAGGCGAATTTTTAGAAAAAAACCAGAAGAGACCCTGGTAAGTTTTAAAACCATATATATATATAGGATGAACACTTAAAACTTCACGAGATTTCTGGAAGGCCACAAATGCAAGCATTCAGTGAGGTTACACATGGAAGATAGTAAGAATTACAACTCAAAATGCAGTCTCAAAAATTCACGATCCTTCCAAGCCTTATTCAATCTAGTTTCCTGTCTAGACTTGCAAACTGAACTGGAGAGTTGAAGCAATTATTCAGATAATTCAAAGGAAAAAAATCCCCTCAGTGAAAAAAAATTTTGAGGAGCCTAAACTATCTGAGTTGCTTGTCCTTACTGATCAATTCACCAGATAATTGTACTTCAATCTGAGAATTTGAAAAGGGCCTTAAGATTTGAGTCAGTAAGAAATTTCATGAGCATTTTTTTTTCCTGTGCGTTCAAACTCAATAAAATGTGTATAATTTATAGGAAAAGAAAGAGAGCTCTCGTAGAATCCTCTTTCAAGAAAATTGGAAGCTATTTTAATGAGGGATAGAAAATCTTATATTTGTAATGACCCCCCCTCCCTACTAAAAAGTTTTCTTAAGTCTAACCTTTAAGTACCTTTCTTTTTCAGATGAGATGACAAGATTTAACCAGAAGACAAAAGAAATTCATTAAGCTATCTTCAGCTGGATTCGATACCCTATAGTTATGTTTACATGGTATTTGTATATTCTTATGAATTACACTTTAAATAAAGGAAGGAATTATAACCAGTGTTTAGTATACATTAGTATTTTCATTGATAGATGCTAAAGTAACAGCCAAGCTCTGAAATTGTAAAGGTTCAGAAGTTCAAAAGTAATTGCATTGATCCAGTCAGATAAAGGTAGATAATATTAAAAAAAAATTTTTTTTTAGCACATTATAAGTAAACTTTAAAA
>SJYT01027762.1:263256-308695 GCA_006410635.1 Cephalophus harveyi | reverse complement strand
AGTAAACTTTAAAATTTTAAATAAAATGTTCACATAAAACTGAACTGGGCTGTAAATTTCAAAGTAAAAATTGAGTAGATTAATAGTCCATGAAATATATCAGATATTTAAATTATTTGAAATTCGAAACCCATTCATGCCAGAAATTACTACTGCAAAGGCCTGTGATACACCCTATTAGAAAATTAGAAGCATAATCTTTAAACTAGGAATAGTTAAATAAGTATTAAAATGAAGCTTATTATTTATCTCACTTTTTTCAAATATAGACTAATGGACTACATTCAACAGAATCACATCAATTCCGATACTGCTTTAAAGAAGGTTCAGGCACACACAAAATTTAAAGGACAGTTCTACAAACAAAAACATTATCAAAACAGTGATTCCAAATCATATTTGAAATGACTGTTGTCTGTTCACAAAAAGCCTAAACTTTATGAAGCTAGACTGATAACACATAAAAAGAAAGCAAAACCAAAAATTAAAACTTCCTCAAATTGAACTTTTAGGATCTTCCATTACAGTTTTGTCATATTTGAAGAATTTTTTTCCAGATGGCATGATTAAATATTTTAAACTTTTTTTATAAAGCTTTTATAAAGCCTGTGGCAAATACTGGCTTTAATCCCTAAATGTTAAACTAATAGTTACTGTTAAAATGATGTACATTTTTTTTAAATTTCATGTATTTTCAGAATTAAAGTAAAAATAGATAATTCTAAAATAATATGAAAAATTAATTTTTGTTTATTAACAATCAGTTTGGCAATTATTTTTTAATGTAGAAAAAATGAAGATAGGACTAAAATATGTTTCNCCAGAATATGGATTTTTAATACTACAAAAAATTTCTAAGTTAATTAAAAATTGCATGTTAACAGATACAGCATCACTATTTTATTTTTTTTTAAAGAAGATCTTCCAAACATTTTCCCTCAAAATTCCTAAAGGCAGTTTCTACTTTGTCCAGAGAATGGTCAGTCCTAATAGGCACCAACCGAGCTCCTTTCAACCCATTCAGTAAAAAGAGACTATTAATACTGGGAAACAATAAGGTTCCATATCAGGAGACTGAATGAAAAGCAAAAAAAATGAGTTTTTTCCCTCTCTTCTTCCCCCTTTCTTTCTTTCATTGTAAGAATTGTTCTCTGTTAAACCCTGAGCTGCTCTGCTCTGTGGTACCCTGCAATGAGCTATGGATTCTCAGAGACGTGAACTACCTTATCAGTGTTTGATGGAGAGCTCAGTCTGCAGGGATCCTGCCACTTTCCTGAGGCATGGTTTGGACGGCGTCTTGGGTAGCCTCTGTGTCTACAGCCAGCGCCCGGTGCTCCCTTCTCATCTCTCCGTCTCTCCATCCCGGGGGCTGGAGAGCGATCGGGAGGCAGTGGCTGGTCACCCCAGATGTGTATAAGAGACAGGTTGGAATATAAACCTTCTACTTACTTCAATTTATTTATAAATTCTAAATATAAAGTATAAATTCTAGAATTCATCACATTTATTTATTGGTTTTTTAAAATGCATATAAAAATAATGCATTTGTTTTCACAGATAAATGAGCTAGTAGCAAGAAACAGAAACCATATGGCTTATTGAAGATTTCTTGCATTTTATTTTTTAAAATTTGCTAAAACAATAATTTCAGAATAAAAGGTTATTTTCATTTTATCTGAGACCTGTAGTAAAATAAGTAACATTTTCAAAGGAAAATAATACCATTATTTTTCAACTTTCTATTTTGCCAATTCTTAGGCTTAAATGAAACAGATACAGCAGATTACAATTTTGATGCAAAGGGTAACTCAAAACATGGTTCATAATCTTATCTTACTAAACTAAGTATTTGCATTGCTATAAAAATAAATATTACATGTTCTATGGGGTGAAGGTAATAATAAAATGGGTATTACACAGAATGTAGGAACTACCACAGAAAGAATCAATAAGGAGGGAAATTTTAATAGTTTTAGAACCTTCAAATCTATGGCTAACCAGTTGCATTTACTTTGCTTTACTTTCTTAATGAATTAATCTCACAATTTTGAAAGTTACAGAGAGATAGCTTGGTTTTAGAAGATGCATAAAGGTTAAACAACTCGGTTCTCAGCTACCTGACGCTTACAAACATCCGGTTGTGAGGCTTCATGCAGGCAACAGAGTCCTGTGCAGACTTTTGGTTTTCATACAGAAATACTGACATTATAAAAACATAATAACTGGTTTTATAGTAACTATATGGAGCTATACCAACATTAAGAAAAATTTTAGGGATAATCCCTATTTTCTCCTGAATTTCTGTTTAAGTATTAGTCCTTAATTTGAAAACAAAATCGACTCAATTACAATGAACTATATTTAAGAAAAAATAATTTAGGTATGTTTTTGAGTTAAGATAACATAATTTAACAAAGTACTTATAATGATATAAAATAGGGACCATGGAGAAAACTAAAATGGCAATTAAAAAATAACCCTAAAATGTCATTTTACTATTTTATTATTTACTATTATACCTTTATGAAATACAAAAAATGTTTTAAAAATAGTAATGCTATATCTGTTAGCATATAATTTTTAATTAGAGATGTGTATAAGAGACAGGTGATAAAGGAGGTGATCTGAATTATGGTTTAAAATGTCTGGAACATACCACATAAAATAAATATTACAAAGCAATGTTTTTTTTTTAATAACTAGAGAAATTAGATCCCATTTCAATACAATTTTCTTTCCTTTTTTAAATAAAACATTTAATTTTCTTTTTTTTATTAGCTTCTCATGTTTTTTTTTTTATAGTGATATCCCATTTTACTGAAGAACTTTCTGTTCGAAACTTACCCTGAATAAAATAGATTTGAGCATTCTCAGTGACATTATTGGTTCAAGCTTGGCAAGCTATTGACTATATTTCTTTTGCTATCTACATGTTAATAAAAACAGCAACAAGCAAACCCTCTGGTCTTGATCACTCTTCACTATCACGATTGACTAGAATTTTAGAAGCATTTTTAATTTTCAAGATGTGTTAGGCATTCAGATGAGCACTGGCTCATAACTCACAGATAAAAAAGAAATTGGCTACCCAAAAAGAATACATTGTGCAAATATAAATGTTAATAAAAATGGACAAGAAGACCACTTCACCGTCTTGCAGTTTTTCAGGCTTCGACTTAAAACCATCGTGTCCTAATACACATTTGGCTAGCTTAGAACCAGAGCAATGTTAACTTGCTAATCCCCCCTCCTTTTAAAAAAAAAAAAAAAAACCGTATTATAACCATAACCAAAGAAATAACAAATGAATAAATACATGGAAGCATACATGTATATTCTTTTGGTTTTGTATATTTAGTGTATTCACGGTTGTAACTAAACTGTGATACTACATTTTGCCATCTGTAGACTATCCCAAAGCTCTCTTAAAAAGCTCCAAGATTCATCTAAGTAATTTTCAAACAAGTATTGTTGACTTTTGCAATGTCGTTTAACTGGCTTAATCAAAAGTATTATGAGCTATCTAAATGAGCATCTAAGAATGTCACTTATCTTTACTGATAATCCATACCATTAATCTCGTACTATTTCACCTGATGTCTGGGTTTACTGTTGCAACTGTTATAACGTAGTTACTGGGCCAAACAAGATCCCAGCCCTACTATTTTTTTTTTTTTTTAATGTTGATAGAATTGGAAGTTGATTTACCCAGGACTATTTTTCTGGAGAAACACGGATAATGGGTGGAGGAGGATGCAAGGGAGGGGAAAGGAAGAAAACGACTTTATTCCTCTCTATCTACAAACCTGGAAAGATCTAATAACTGCCAAATCTGACAAAGCCTATTGGCAATCCCTTTGGATCGAACAAATGACCTAGACTTCTCAACAAAATATAGTAATTTTTATGATATTATAATTTTCCGAATGAGCAGTGTCAAGTGATTCTAATGGGGTCCTGTAACATCTTGGTATTCAAATTGTGATTTTGTTTGTTTGTTTGTTTGTAACAGGAGTAAGTCTAGTTCATTATCTCTAAATGTACCTTGAGAAAGTTACTGTTATATTTTTATTTGTCCTTCGGATTTGTTCAATTTTCTCTCTACGTTTTTAAATCTCTTAGGTCAGCCTAACCAATATAAAATTATGCTGTCCTCAGAAGAGTTGACCGGCAGATGATCCAAACCCTTTGAGAGTCCGTTCTCGGAGCTTGTGGAGTCTGCCTAGTGCATACTCCTCCTCTCTCTTCCCTCTTCTCTCTTCCTATCACTTTTCTCTACATCTGCTGAGAAGTAAAAGAATCTGTCTGCAATGCAGGAGACCCGGGTTTGATCCCTGGGTTAGGAAGATTCTCTGGAAAAGGAAATGGCAACTCACTCCAGTATTCTTGCCTGGAGAATCCCATAGACAGGGGAGCCAGGATCGGGGGTAGAGGGGCTACAGTTTGTGGGGTCGCAAAGAGTTGGACACAACTGAGCAACGAACACTTTCATTTTTTCAGCATAGAAGGGCATACTTTTCTCGCCCACAGGCTCGATAGGTTTTATACCAGTTTACCTCGTGAATTCCTTATGACTGCACGTTCTTTTCTGTATTAAAGGATCACTATAAAATAGGAAAATCCATAGGGTTGGGCTTCCCAGCCATGGCAAAACCTGCTGTGAGAGCCAGAGGAAACTTACAAATCAATACATTCTCCGTAACTGTTTAGTAGGGATGTTGTGTGTGAGTCGCTCAGTCGTGTCTGACTCTTTGAGACCCCATGGACTGTAACCCACCAGGCTCCTCTGTCCATGGGATTCTCCAGGCCTCAATACTGGAGTGGGTTGTCATTTCCTCCTCCAAGTAGGGACGTTGGAATGTTGAAATTCTTTTTTTTTTTTCCGAAGGAATATTTGTATTTAGTCTGCTCTCCAATTCAAACAGGATGTTTTTAATCGTTAGCTTTTTTTAAAAAATTGGAATACCAAAGAAAAATCATAATATGTGAAGTTCAAATGTAGACAATAAACAGAAACTATTGCTTTCAGTTGTCAGTTAGGAGAGCATCTGATTCTGTGTCCAGGAGTGTTAGTCCATCAGTCGTGTCCGACTCTTTGAGACCCCATGGACTGTAGCCCAGTGACAGGCTTCTCTCTCCATGGGATTCTCCAGTCAGGAAAAAGGAGTGGGTTGCCATATCCTTCTCCAGTGTGTCTGGGAGATCTGACTTGAATTCTGAGTCTGGCAGTGACTCTCGGTGTAAACTTCTACAGTAATTTCTTTGTCTGGAAAATGGGGATAACTCTATCAGCCACTGAGGTTTCCTTAGAGGCTTAATTGAGGTACTGGATAGTTAAACATTTTGGAAAGGTGAAATCCAGGGCATAGAAAAGAGAACCGGAGAGAAGGAAGAAGTTCTGGATTTTTCAACCTGCTGGTTGTGTCTTTTTGGGTGCTTTCTTCTCTGATCCCAGTCTTTTTATAAGATGTGGAAAGTGAGCTAGTTGAGTTTAAGTCCTCTAATTACTTTGACGACTTGTCTTTGGGGGTGATGAATGACAAGATAGCAAGGGTCCAAATTACACCCAAAGTGGGGGTTTCCAGAGTGCTTTTAATTTTTTTCAGCTCTCAGCTTAATGTACTCTATTTCTATTTGCTTCTCACGCTTCCATTTTTTTGGGGGGGGATAGTGTCCTGGAGGGTATTAAAAATCATGAGAAGTCCTAAAGCACAAAGGTATCTGTGACAACCAGAAGCATTTTAGTCTAAATGCCCTGCATTGAAGTATCTTGCCACAGAGTGGACTGTGGGGGAAGGTTGGCTATTTGGCTGCCTCAACTGTGTTTCTATGAATTTCATCTCCTTGTAAGAACCTAACTGGATAGCTAACTGAAGGGGTAAAAGGGATGAAGGTTTAAGATGGTTGAGTTTTTACTGCCTTAATTAATATATCACCTCTACTGAAGTTTCCCCAGCATTGGACTTAATGCCCTGTAAATGAAATCTTAATCATCTAATAGCTTTCTTTTCTTAAAAAAAAAAAAAAAAATGTACCTTTGCCTTTCTAAAGTTGATTGCTTGGACACATGACTGAGACTACAAAGGAGATTTGAGTTTTGGTACAGGCAGCAAGTAGATGGTGGGTGGTTAGGCCAGGGGTAAAAAAAATAATAATAATAATAATAAAGTTTTTTTGAACAGATGGGGTGGGAAGTAAGGGAACTCAAGTGTCTCTTTATAACTATTTAATAAGAGAGCTCCAAGTCCTCTTGTATCAAGTGGACGTTCTAAAATATATTTTAGAAATAAACACAACTTACTTGTTAAGCTTTCATTGTTATTGGCAACTACTTTAAGAGACCAGAATATAGATTTTTAATACTACAAAAAATTTCTAAGTTAATTAAAAATTGCATGTTAACAGATACAGCATCACTATTTTTTTTTTTTTTTAAAGAAGATCTTCCAAACATTTTCCCTCAAAATTCCTAAAGGCAGTTTCTACTTTGTCCAGAGAATGATCAGTCCTAATAGGCACCAACCGAGCTCCTTTCAACCCATTCAGTAAAAAGAGACTATTAATACTGGGAAACAATAAGGTTCCATATCAGGAGACTGAATGAAAAGCAAAAAAAATGAGTTTTTTCCCTCTCTTCTTCCCCCTTTCTTTCTTTCATTGTAAGAATTGTTCTCTGTTAAACCCTGAGCTGCTCTGCTCTGTGGTACCCTGCAATGAGCTATGGATTCTCAGAGACGTGAACTACCTTATCAGTGTTTGATGGAGAGCTCAGTCTGCAGGGATCCTGCCACTTTCCTGAGGCATGGTTTGGACTGCGTCTTGGGTAGCCTCTGTGTCTACAGCCAGCGCCCAGTGCTCCCTTCTCATCTCTCCGTCTCACCATCCCGGGGGCTGGAGAGCGATCGGGAGGCAGTGGCTGGTCACCCCACAGCATGGCGCTGGGGCTGGCTGGGTGTGTGAGGGGCTGGGAAGGGAGAAAGAAGGGATGAAGAAAACGACCAGAGCTTTCCCTTCTTCTGAAAGGTTGTCCGAAAGTACGACTCTTCTTCATCTTTTAGTTTTGCTAGCTATTCTCTATTATGTCCCTGACAGTTCCTTGTTTTGAGCTCTTTGCCTCTACTGAAGAAGATAAACAGTTCAGAAAGCTGTATGACCTCGGTAAGTCATTTTACCTCTCTCATCTCTCTCTGTAGAGAGAAAAAATTGAATTAGATGATCTTTAAGGACCCTTTCAACTTCAAAGACCAATGTCTTATTACCAGGGATGCAGTGAGAGTTAGTAACACTTATTAGATGAGTAAATGATGCTGACATCCTGTTTCTTGGAGATGATGTAAAGGATGGCATCATATAAGACTACTTATACTGTAAACTTCACTTAGTCACTCTGTGCAGGGGAAAAAACTACCTTTTTTGTGAGGCCATTAATGTTTTTTGATGTGTGTTTTAAGGTTGTTTCTTGTAACATCCCATTGAACAAGGGTAGGAAGGTGTCGATTGTGACCATCACAGGGGTAAGGATGGACGCACAGCCTGTCTGTCCATCTGCATATGTACTGAGTGGCTCAGCAGACAATGTCACTGGTCAGGGACGGATGTCTGTGTTTTTAGATCTCCTTAGGTCCTTTACAGCATTTTTTTTAAAACTTCTCGCATAGTTTCCATTTTTCTTGCCTTTAAATTCAGAAGAGTGGTAAGGGGAGGTAGCCAACTATTAAGTGATTTATTTTTCTGGAAAGATTTTTATGACTGAAGGAAAAAATAGAAGATTGTCTTTGCATTCTGGTTTCCCATACTGTCTGTTGGTCCCATTTTTGGTAGTAGATCACTTTGATTTCCTCCACCTAAATTATCATATCAAAAGTAAACATTTCCACACTTATATTTTTGTAAATGTACACTGGGCATATTGGCATGTCTTTTTTTTTTTCCTTGTTGGTTATCTATTTTATTTTTGGCGTGTCTTTTAGAATGAGGTTCTTGGGGGGAAGGCACTTGGCTGAGTGTTGCTGAGCATGCCTTACTCAATTCTGATACTGTCAGTAAATCTTTTCTACTTCATATTTTTGCTGTGGCTCCCTTATTATAGAAGAAAAAAGAGGGAGAAAGTATAATATGGTACACTTTGGTTACAGGGAAGGTATTTTTATTTTTTCCTTACCCAGTTTTACCTCCGAGAACAAACTAAAATTTGTATTTCCTTAACGTTCGGTCATAGGTAAACCAAAAGAAAAAAAAGCTAATTTAAAAAGAATAAGAGAACAACATTTTTAAGGTGGCTTTGTGGCTTCAGGGAGAAGGGGAAGATGCCAAAGGTAAAGGCTGAGAAAGGATTAGCTGTTGCAAGCAATGCTCTCACCGAGAATAGCGTGGAAGAACAGCCTTCAAGTGTTGGGAGCTTGCAAAACCCTGACTGACCATCTTCCTTTGTTTGCATGAGTTCTTGAGAAACAAAGATATATAGATATGGATAAAAGACATGATCGTTTCTAGAAAAACAAATAGTTTGCTGATGGTAGAGAAAAGATAAACTTAGGTAGGTTACTTATTTTCTTTATTCTTCTATGTGCTACAAAAGAGGTCTTCTGCCTTAGCCTTTATGACAAAGCACAACTCAAAATTTATGTCAGGTAAATTTCCAGTCTCCTTCCGGAACCCTTCAAAAAACCTCTTCATTCCTCACTCCAAGAAAATCCATATAATCCAGTTGTTCCATCCCCCTCATGGATTATTATAATTTTACTTTTACCAGATTAACCAAGTAACTGAAGTAAAAGTGAATTTTTTCCTCCGAATTTCAATGAATTTGACTGTATAGAAAATTACCACCTTAGCATCTTGTGTGGATGGAGCTATACAGACCTATAGTGAATGACTGGGCAAAATAACCCCATTTTAAGCTATGTCACTATATTCAGGGTTTATGGCCCCTTGTCCCACTCTCTTTGCTCACCAGTGTCCACTGATTATAGAGGGGAGATGTCTATTTGAAATTTCACAGAATCTTTTATCCAGTTCTCATCAGTGTTTGATGTAATGTGACATCACCATCAGACAAAGGGAGATTAGATGGTGCGTGATGGTCGGTCAGATAACGGGTGTGGAGCAGTCAGGGTAGGCATTGCTTTCCTAGCACAATTGGTTGGAATTAGCCTCTTTAGAGAGGGCTTTTAATTAAGAACGTATACACTTTCACTGATGACAGAATAGAGACTTAAAAGATATTATCAAGAAAATTATATTCCAAGTAGAGAAATTAGAATATGGCCTGGGTAATAGGGAGTTATTGTTATTTTGGTGGCAGTGATAATGGCATTCTGATTATGTGGGAAAATATCCTTACTTTTTAGATGAACACAGTGAAGTATTTGGGAGTTAAATGCCACGATGTCTGTAATTTCCTTTAGAGTACCTCAGTAAAGAAAAAAGGGAGATGAAGCAAATAATGATTAAATGTTAATAGCTATTTAAATAGGAATGATGTGTGCATGCATATTTTTTATACTATTTCTACTTTTGTTTGAAATTTTCCATAATAAATAATTAGAACCCCCCCAAAACCCCTTTAGGGATTCACTATTTTGATGCCAAAAATACCACACATTTGATAAAATAAAATTTCATTGAGATAATATTTTTGTGCACATACAAGAGGGAATCATAGGCTTAGAATTTCTCTGGTCTAAGGGCAAATTTAAAGTTCTCGGTGATGCTTTAGTTCTTAAGAATATGATTAGCAAGACATAAATTGGCATAAAAAGAAAATCCTGTACAAAAATATTATTTAATGTTTTTTAAATGCATTTAAGATCCTATAATTGAAACTACAAGAAAAGCACAATAGACGCTAAAAAATGAAGGCGTGTTCCTTTCTATTTACTTGAGCTAACTGATGAAAAGTTAGGTTTCTGACCTTGGGGCAGGGTGGAATGTTGCTTGAAGAAGGTCACAGGAATAAAACTTGGATTCTCAGAAAAGAACTTGAGAGGAAATCAAGTTAGTCAACATCACCATATAAGCTAACTCCAAATCTGATGTTGATAATATACATTATGAAATTACAAATTGTACCAAGATATTTTAATTGTCTTTGGAATTACCAGATTTGTGTACTTCTTTAAAATATTTCTTTTACCTTTTGAATAGTAATTACTACAATAGTTATGTTGTAACCAAGTAATGTAGTACTTTTATGGTATATTAGTATAGCATTTGTTTCTCACAAAATGTGTGTGTTTCTTTGTTGCCATGAGGACACAAACAGAAAATATAACTCCAGTAGCGAAGGGACTGTTTCTACGTAAAATTGTAGAGTGCGCAGCTCAGCTTCACCTGTGTTTATGTCAAGCTCTTTGATTCTTTGCTGTACACAAATGCATGACGGAAACTACTGTTACCATATTTAATATGTCACACTGATTTAAAGATAATAAATAGCCCCAGTTTTGTTTATACAGGTAAGGAGATCTTTCCTTTTGAACACCTTTTATCTTTTTTTTTTCAGTTAATACATATAAAATGGGCTCATTTTCAAGTATAGGGCTTCTGTGAGAAATACATTTCATCAAATCAGTATCACCATTTGAAAAAACTTTAAAGCTGTATTCAACATGGAGCCCACTTTTAATAGATGTGAAGGGTCTGGTAATCTTGCTCTTTCCAAAACAATCACTGCCGACTTGCAGGTTAACAAAGCTCAGCTGTGCATCAGGAGATGAAGACAGGCAAATCTAGACTTGTTGATTCCCTGGAATTTGCTTTTTAGCAAGAGCAGTGTGGTTCAATAGATAAAGTCCTGGACTAAGAAATACGGGACATGGGATATTTTAAAGTCTTAAAATTTGTGTCTTTTAAGTTAGCCTTGCATTAGTAAAGAGTATTTAAAAAAAGAAGAAGAAGAAAAAGCAGGTGCGTTACTCCTGGGTTCCAGTCCTAGATTTTTCCTCTGACTTCTGAACTTAGTGTGTTCATTAGCAGATTGAGAGCTCACCCATTAATAACTGCTGACGTCTTCTCAAACTACTTACTCTGTGCCAGGCACTGTTTTGAGTGCTTTACATTAAATTTCTTTAATTCTCACAATCTTAAAGGAGATACTCTGATTATGCCTAATTCATCAATTAAGAGATTACATATTCTGAGGTAATCAAGTGCTGGGTAATCAGAGGATTTTAGAGGTGGGAGGGCCCATGGAAATCATTTAAGCAGAGAGGCAGTGCATCACGGTGGTTAAGGATACAAACTCTGTCTCCATAATGCATGGTTTTCAAACTTGGATCCTTCACTCAATAGGACTACATCTTGGGTTAATGACTTCACCTTTGTTTGCCTCAATTTCCTCATGTGTGATATGGGGATGATAATAGGTCTGCACTAGAAGATTGATAGGTTAAATGAGCAGTGTTTAGTCATCTGCCAGCTAGGAAACTGTCATAAATGGTATAGATGAGGAGGTTGACGCTGTCATCAGTAGGGTAAGTAAACACTATTGTTTTACTTAGAAGAATGTGATACGGAGTTATTAAGAGATCCTCAATTAGGTCAGAAAAAGGCTGCTGGTGGCAGTGATGGTCTTGATGGGAAGGATGGTGCTAACATTATCAATGATATAGAAGATTTCTTAGAGAAGGAAAAAAAGTTTGAAGAAGCAAATTGAAGAGGGGACTGTTAGCCTAGAAAGGCAGGAAAAAATGTGTGTTATATTGTAATTGAGCAAAAAGTTGACAGAAACACAGGGACAGCAGGAACATAGAAATGAGGCCCCAGTTTGGGTGCTCATGTGGAGTGAGTCCAGTTTCTCTGGATCATCACAGACACATATAGAAATGTTAGAGCTAAATGGGACCTTGGAGACTGTCCTGTACAACCCCCTCATTTTACATTTCTATGAGAACAGAGTTTGGAGAAATTTGGCCGGGATTACATGACAGCGATGCCAGGGAAATTTGTGGTATGTTTAAGAGAGATTTCAAGTAAGGATGAAGGAAAAGAGAGAGGAAGTTTCTTGAGTTTTAAAGTGATACCCAGGTAGGAGAGCAGAGTAGAGAAGACAGTGAATTTTCCCAAATTAATTTTAAAAAAGAGGGAGAGAAGGAGGAAAAGAGAGAACTCCAGTTTTATGCTAAACAGTGTTCCATTGGATTTGTGATTAATGTATAAAAGTCCATGATAAAGAAAAGTCTTTAAAAAAAATTATTTCTAGGAACTTGGCTTCTAAAATGAAAAGGAAGTTTGGGGGAGAGTCTGGCAGTGCTGATGGTTCCAGCAGATGAAGAATCAACCCCATTTGCAGCTGGTGTTGAAACTGGTAAGCAGTTAATCTATTACTGTTTAGGATGAATATATCTGGGCTTTTTTTTTTTTTAATCACTTTTAACTAAGTTTAAGCTTAGTGCTTTCTTTTAAATAATGAAGAATCTCAACAGGATTGAATGAGTCAGATTAATTTGGCGTGGAGTCCTGAACAAGGGAGGGGATAGAAATCTTCCTAAACACTAACAACGCTTTGCTGAGTTTCCTTTGCAAGTCACTGAGCCAGAGTTGGGTGGAGGGAGTTTCTCTGAGGGGTGTAAAGGCTCCTCACTGTGCTTGTTCCCCAGTTACAAAAGCATAGGGTTAGTGAGTGAGGCCTAGTTTGTCTGTTTACATGGAGAAAAAGCCAACAGCATTGTGTTTTAGTCGCTCAGTCATGTCCGACTCCTTGCAACCCCATGACTGTGGCCCCCCAGGCTCCTCTGTCCATGGGATTCTCCAAGCAAGAAGACTGGAGTGGGTTGCCATGCCCTCCTCCAGGGGATCTTCCAGACCGAGGGATCATTCTTTACCATCTGAGCCACCAGGGAAGCCCAACAGCACTGAGGGTGAAGCAAAGATTTTTATGGCTCTGAAGCCACTTGTGTATTCTTTTTCATAAAAAGCATTTATCTATCATGTCAATATTTTAGTAAGAGGCTTTTAGTCTGGCTTTTATTATTATTATTAAAGAAAGAAAAACTTTGCTGTTATTTCTGGTCATATCACTGCCTGCACTGGTATAGGGTTTGGAGGTTTTGGAGGCTGTCCATTTCTTTCCCTCAAGCTCACCCAATGCCACAGCCCACCTCCACTGCTGGGATGCTTCAGGAAAATGGGTGGAGTTGAGGAATAGACGCCGGGTTAGCTTAAGTCCCTCTGCTTTTGGCCTGTTGATTCTGCCTTCACTGGCTACTCCCACATCAGCATTGGTTTGGCGTTCTGAATCAGAGAATGAAGTTGGAGATAAAGAAACTGAGGCACGGTGTAGTTGTATGCTTATTTTCAATCCCTCAGGAGTATATGACAGGCAAACTGAGAGGCGGAACTCAAGTGTCTAGTCTGGGTGGAAACCTTGGAGGTCAACGTGCCTTCTGTCCTAGAAACTGGTTGAGTCTATGAGTGGCCAGCTATCCTACCCTCAAAAGAAACTTGTGCTTTGTGTATGCAAATTATACCACAAAATTCACATCCTTTGAAAATAATGGCTTAAGAAATCAAAGATAGCCTGGGGTCACATAAGGAAAGGAAGTTTTTAGTGCTTGTGGATGTGAATTTTTAAACCTGTACAGTATCAAGGTAGTTTGAGCAAGATTCTTTCAGTGATGTGAATAATGATATCTGTGGTTGGCATTCTTTCTTGTGGATCTAACTCACCTGAGCTCTCCAACTTGATTCATCCATATGTGAATCCCATGTGTGACATCCTGGTGAAGAGCAAGAAATTTCTGTCTGGCTAATGAAAGCCCACAGGCCTCTAGTGGGAAGTGCACTTATTTGTATTTTTTGTATTTAGTGTATGAAGTGGTACCATCAGCCAGACTGTGAAACATGCATCAAAATGCAAAAGAGAAAATTAGAATATGCCCTCAAATGTTGGGGAAATAAATATTAGACAAATTGTGTTGGTGTTTTAAAAAAAAAAGCTAAGTTAGAGTATGGTAGAATCTTACAGAAGGAAGACTTAGAAATCAGGTCTAGGAAAAGAATTTCAAGGGAGAAACAGCATAATTAATACTTAATTTGAAGTATTAATAGTAGATCCTTCTGTGAAATTAAGGGGAAATGTAAGGAATCTGAAAATTTTCCAAGAAGAAGGTAATTTTTCTTTGGAGAAAAGGCATGATGTGAGTTAATGAATGTAATCCTGAATTAAAGTGGAGAAAAAAATTATCAGCACAGAGAGGAAGAGGGAGGAGCAGGATAATTGTTTTTAAAAATTCAGCCTAGATCTTACTCTGTCTTAAAGTATTAGTATTTTTACCTTAGAGTTTGTAGTGTTTTACACATCTCTTTTTGCGGAAATTGATTTGTAGTTAGAAAAAGCCTTTTGAAAGTTAGAAAGTTTAGAGTTTGGATTTTTTTCTTTCACATATTGATTTGACATTTAGACTATAGAAAATATATATAAAGGAGGCATTATTATGTATTAGAAAAATCTTAAAATACATAAAGATAGTTAATGGCTTCAATATATTGAAAGGGTATTAAAACTACTGAGCCAGATACATAAGAACAAGATATATCGGTGGCAGAATAACAGAACAAGTAAGGATAAGAAGCTACTACCCTGTGATGGGTCTGTGATAAAATTTAAACAGTAAAACAGGATGACTTTTTAATTGACAGCATCTATTTAATTAAGTTATATTTAGGCCTTGCTGTCTAAAATTATGACTAAAAAGATTCAAATAGCCATCATCCTATTATGATTTTTTTACAGAGTAGAAAGTGATCATATTCATTAACCTGTATCTTTTTCATTTCCATAGGAAAATCTAAAAAGTTTTATCTCCTGATGAACCATGAAGATTCTTTTTAAGAGTGAAACGTATCATCTTTAGGTAAGGAAACGTTTTCCATTGTTTATCCATCTGTTGAAGAGATAACATTTCAATTAGAGAAAAGAAGTAGCATATACTTAAGCTTTGCTTATCCTAACTGATGCCAAACATTATGAAGAGGAGAGAAAGCAAGCTTTTTTAAATTAAATAAAGTAGTTGGAAAACTTTGATTTAAAAAGATCAATTTCCCGGAAAAAAAGGAGACCCTTTTTTTGCACTTTCTCACAGGCTGACATGATAATAGAATTCCCATCATTCCAGCTTTCCTAAGTATTTAGAGATAAAGTTAAAATTATATTTAGAACAGTCAGAAACTAGAGATTTTTCAGACAAGTAGAATATTCCTAAACATAAATGTAAACATATATGGAAATAAAAAGTAGACTATTTTGATAAATTTGAAAGACTGGTCACTGTTTTAAAATCAGGCCAATGAATTAAAGGTAATTAAGGTTTGAGAGAGAAGCTTAAATTCTGGGAAAAACTCAAAATATTGCTTTGTAGGGTCTTAACATAAATATAAACAATTACTTTAAATCAGGCAAGAACTTGTCCTTTGTGTGTGACCTCTTTTCAGTTTTTGCTTGTGTAATACTGATAGTGTCAGAGAAGAAAAGACAGACTAACTTTTTGAGCATAATAGAATATTAGCAGCTCATTCTACTTTGGGGAGAAATTCTATTAGTGCAGTTTCCTTGTATGAACAGTATAAATTACATATAGGAACATCAGATGTTTTAAGGTAGATAAACTAAAAATGCAATTAAAATGTCTAAACATTTAGAGATGCTTCGAAGTATTTTACGGGTTAAAAGAATAAAAGAAGTAGCTACTGAAATCATATACAGAATTTGTTGTAAGATCTGCAATCTGTACATTCTAGCTTTGCCACCAATACCACATTTGGAAAAAGAAACAGATTGCAATGTTTGACCGTCTATTAACATGTACTCTCAAGAATAAACAAGATTTCTCCTAATTTTAAATAGGTTAATATAGTTACATGTGAATATTTTAAAAATCACAGTATAGAGATTTAGGATTTTAAGAAATACACGTAAAAAAATTCATGTGAAAAAACAGAACCTAAAAATTTTGGGAGAAAAATACTAAATTTTTGGTATGAATTTGAAGAAATTATTACTAGAATATATTTGTTTCCTCCTTAAGAAGAAACTCATGTTAATAAGATGTGTATAAGAGACAGCAAGAGGGAATCATAGGCTTATAATATTGTAGAATAGTTTTGCTGAGGACCTATCTTAACAACAAGGCTTTGGGTTTTTGTTTATGTATTAGGATTTCTGAGTTTTGTGATTCGAAATTCGTGATAGATTTTGAATGCCCTTTCAAATGGCAAAATGTTTCAATGAAAAAATCAGATATTGTGTACGTTTTATTTTATATTTGAGTATGAGAAAAATGGCAGATACTTTAGGGGAATTCTAGTTGTTGTTTTACTGCACGTATCAAATACCAAGCAATTATTTTGTCTGTCAGTCAGTTACAGGTCTGAGTAAGTTCCTTTGTGTTAACTACGGCTTAGGCATTTAATTAATATTGATAATACAGTGATCTCTAGATGTGATTGACATTTTTTTCTGAAATTATGGGCAATATACTTAAAAGAAATGTATTTTAAACCTCATTTCTAATTAAAATGGAAAGACTTTAAAGGAGTTTTTTCGTGAGTAAAAGATTTGCTGTGCAGTTTTCTGAAAGAATCAAATCTTCGTTTATTTTTCAAATTATATTAAAATGTTCCTTTCCCTGTTGCTTGCTGATATTTTAAAGTCAGAAAGAAATAAAGCAACGGTTTATGCTATATCTGATTATCCATATAGAAAAGGGAAAGCAAAGTATGTTGGCATATAAGGTTTTCCCTTAAAAAAATTACCTTGAAATTTAAAAGATATATTGCCCATAACTAATTTGTCTTATTAGGACTTATTTAGGCTCACATGAATTTTCTTAGTCAAATATTTGAGGAAATTCCTCTTTATAAAATAGAGAGATGTAGAACATGATGGTCAGTTATAGGCTAGTCTTTTCTTGTTGCTTCCCAGAACTTAGGAAGCAGGTTTTAAACTAATAAAGTTGAGTACCAAAACCTCTAGGCTATAATAATTTAGAAAAATGCCAGAAAGTTATAGCGAAGGGGAAGATTAATTGAAGTTAAGTGTCCCCTTGATTGACAAAACATTTGGCACTGTGAGGAGAGCTCCGGAGATCACAAAAAGTTCTCTGTCAGGGATGATTTTTCTGGGCAGTTGGCGTTGTTTGTGTGATAAAAGAAGGCGCCGAGATAGTGTAACTGTAGCGGCTTGACAAAACTTCCAAAGTTAGTTTCAGACTGTGAAGGTAAAAGTAGGTGCAACAACTAGCAGTTGGGATGGGCAGGAGAGCAGGGTTCGTCAGTCCCGGCGCCACGACAGGGTTAACCGTGGCGCCGCCCGGTGCACTCTGGGAGTTGTAGGCCGCAGGCATTGTGGGAGTTGTCGTAAAAGTTCGCTTTTTTGCTGTGATGGCCGCCGCCGAGGCAGGGGTTTGGAGTTTCTGCTGTTCCGGACGGCTTGGGGGGCTCTCTGTGTCGTTAGAGGGCCCCCAGCAGCCCCCAGGTTGCCAAGGGCCTGTTAGTTGTGTGTTTGGGAGGTGGGAGAGCGGCCTGACGGGTTAATTTGGTGGCCTACTGTCGTTAGATTGGCCAGGGGGGCCTCTGGCGGCTACCGGCTCTGTGAGGGGGGGCCCCAACCTGTAGGACCCTGGCCGTTTGGCCTTCTGCCTTTGAAATTTCGCTGTGGCTAGCGCCTGAGAGTTTTAGAGTCTGCTTTATTTTGTTGTGCTTTGTGCCCTGCGCCCCTCCCCGCTCTCTTACAGCGTTCCACTCTGTCCGTGTACTCGTTGAGGCTTACGACCCTGTTTGGGGTTAGGTTGGGCTCGTTTTCGTGGGTCTGGTGGGATTTATGCACGAGCTGGGATTTTGGAAAGGGTGGACAGCAGTAGCTTGAGTGTTGTCTCTTTTGTTTTAGGTGTAAGAAGTTGCATGAGTTGTGAGTCTGTCGTTGGTGAGTGTGTGATTCACTTTCTCTTGCTTTTGGTGAACTTTGCCCTTGTTTGCTAATGCTGCGAGGCAGTGGCCGGCCGTTCCTGCTTGTGAAATGCTTTTCTGTTAGCTTGAATGTGTTGTTAAATCTTTGAAAACTTAAGAGGAGTGTTTTGCAGTTGTTGCAGCAAGGAATTGTGTGCAAAAATGGATATAAAGCAAATACCAATATCACAAGTTCCTTTAGTTTTAGGAAGCAAGCCCCTGTGGCTTCTCTGGTGCTCTGAAGTTGTTTGGAAAGTTTTATGGGAATCAGATTTACTTTTCCTTGTGTTAATATTACTTTTGGCTTATAAGATTCCTCTGCATGTTGGGACAGTTTGACCTTGTTATTGGGTGTTTTCTCAGTATCAGGCAAAAGGAGACACTGTGCATTGCCGTTTAACTGCACCTGTTAACATCTCAGGATAACACCAGATTGCTAAGCAGGTCGTCAGCTGCCTTACCTACTGTGCAAACTTGGACCTCACTATTTCTGGAGTATAGGAAGGTCTTTCAAGTTTGGTGAAGTAGGTGATTTCCAATAATGTACAGTAGATGCTTTGGAAGTCAGGTATCAGTTTTTAGATTGGAGGGGCAGGCCACATTACAGAAATTATTTATAGAGAAAGTAAAAAAGTATGTTCCATTTTTTTCTTGGTATAATTGAAAGCATCTGAAACCTGTTTCTGTGTCATTGCGTTACACCACTTCATGTATAATTGAAAAGCCCTTTGATGTTTTGTGATGAAGTGGATTATAATTTTACTCTTGTCTGAGTTTGCTTAGTGCTTGACTAGTTGAGAGATACTAGTGGTAGAAAAAGGAGGAGCGAGGCTAGATGGGTTTGTATATGTGTTTCTCTTGAAGCATGATTTCAGGTTTAAATTGGTAGACTGATATTGTTGGCTTGCTAATCACGTAACCAGTTCTGCTGCTGATGTAATGTGTGTTTTGTAATCCATAAAGCCCTTTCCTTTCCTCTGACCTCACCCTAGTGTGTCTCAGAATATTAGCTAACTTTCCATTTGCAAAAAGGTTGAGACACTTATTTTTAAATGATCTATATTGTCCATATTGGTTATGTTTTGGTGATTTAACAGAAAAATGAGTGAGTTTTGTATCTTAGGAAAACTAGATAGCTGGAAGTTATAGATACATAGAATCATTCAGAATTAGTCAAAACCAAGCACAATTTTCTTTGAAAAAAGATACATAAGTTTTAAACTGCCGAGTTACCTCTTACTTGAGTTAAGCGGAACAAACAGTTCATAAGAAGGTGCTCTAAGACTGGATGGGTGTGTGTAAGTTTAGAGATAAACTTAGTGCCATTTGCAAAGAACACTCGTTCTTGGGACATTTAACTAATAGACACATTTCTTCACTAAATGGGGAGAGTTTATACCCAAGAATTCTAACATTTGGCCTCTGAGTTCTTTTTTTGTACCCTGATTTCCATCTCTACTACGCTAGTTCTGCTGCTGGTGTAAAATGTGTTTTGTAATACATAAAGTCAACAGTAGTTTCAGAAAAAAAATATATCAAAATCCACTGCCTAGTGGGGAAGATAATCCCTAAGGTTTTGTATTGTGTAGATGTGTCAAAAGCTGTCCTTTTGAAATTTAGGTTTGCATGGGTTTGATGAAACTTCTTTCAATGAGGCATAAGCCAAAGGGTAACTTTCCTGACTTCCGAGTTATTAGTGAAAGCCTTTGTTTCTGGTGTTCATTCAAAAAAGAGACACAAACTTTGTTTCAGGTTTAGGCATACTTTGTTTTATTGTGCTTTACTTTGTTGCACTTTGCAGCTTTTGCATGTTATTTGTTTGTTTTTGCAGATTGAAGGTTTGTGGCATCAGTACCATTTTTCCAATACCATTTGCTTTCTTTGTGTCTTTGTGTCTTATATTTGTAATTCTCACACTGTTTCACACTTTTTCATTATTATTATATTTGTTATGATCAGTGATCAGTGATCTTTGATGTTACTGCTGTGACTTGCTGAAGTTTCACATGAGGGGTAGCATTTTTTAGCAATTGAAAAAATTTTTGTTTTCTTTTTTGGCCACACCTTGTGGCATGTAGCATCTTGATTCCTGGGCTAGGGATTGAACCTGCACCCCCTCCAGTGGAAGCATGGAGTCTTAACCACTGGCCCACCAGGGAAGTCCCAATTAAACATTTTTTAGTTATAGGTGAGTACGTCGTTTTTTAAGGCATAATGCTATTGCACACTTAACAGACTACACCACAGAGTAAACATTACTTTTATATGCCCTGAGAAACCCCCAAATTTGCATCACTTGCTATATTGAGATATTTGTTTTATCATGGTGTCCTGGAGCTGAACCTGCAATATCTCTGACCTATGTGGCAATAGAATTTGGGAGATAACAAAAAATTGTTTTCATTAGATGGTAGCCAAAATTTGGAAACACTTTCGGGGGGAGTAGTAGGAATATCTATTTGAGGCTTTTACTTAAGTCCTTTCTAATTCCATGTCCCTGTATTTAATTGTTCACTTTGCTGAAAGTAAGTATCTCTTAATGTGTTTCTGTATCTGTGAACATTGGTGAGTGGTAAAACTGCATATATAAGACGACAAATCACCCGTTCAGAATCTGGCCCTTGTTTTTTGTTTACATTGTCTGAGGAGGAGGAATTGTTGATTGTACTTTGTGCACTTGTCTGTGTATTTTGTCTTCTTCAGTTTCATACATTTGTTTTTAGATTGCAGTACTCTTAACCATGGGCTTCCCAGGTGGCTCAGTGGTAAAGAATCTGCCTGCTAGTGTAGGAGATGCAGGAGACGCAAGTTTGACCCCTGGGTGGAGAAGATCCCCTGGAGGAAGAAATGGCAACCCACTCGAGTATTCTTGCCTGAGATGTCCCGTGGACAGAGGAGCCTGGTGGGCTATATGGTCCATGGGGTCACAGAGTCAGACACGACTGAGTGACTGAGCATGGCACGGTACTCCAGTGCACAGAGTGTATTGCCACCCCTCACCTCCGCCTTTCTGGGAGAAAGAGGAAAAGTATTTAAATTTTTTCCATGCTTGTCAATTTTATTTTCTGATTTTTTTTTCTACATACATTTGTTGGATAACATACATTAGTTTTGCTCGCTGGGCCTCATTTTTTGAAGTTAGAGTATTAGTCATATGCTTTTTATGGGCAAGACACAGCAAACCAACAGTTATTTCAAAATACTATGTCTAAAGTAAAAGACATTAATTCATTTCCATCTGAAAGAAAGCAAGATCATTAGCATATATCCTGCCACTTAAAGGATTCTAGCTGTATCTTAAAGGTTCAGAAGACCCTTAAGAGATCATTTTGGTGTCCTCTCCCTTCTTTTTGTTTGACTTTCTTAGTGTGCCTTTGTGGTTCTAGAACTTAAATGACATTTTTGTTTAGTTTGGAATTTGTTTTTCCAAGTTAATGTGCTTCAACTTTTAAAACCATTTTTTTAATCTGAAATATTTGTGATAAGGACATTTTCTTAATAAAGGATTCTTGTCATGTTGCAGTTTTACAGTTAAAATGCTATGCATATTATATTTCTGTGTGCTAGGGAATATTATATTTCTATGTGGCAGGGAAAAATGAGTTAATAATTACCTTAAACTTAGCACAAAGTGCCAGAATTTGTCATCTAAAAAAATCCAGGGTATATAACTTAGTTTGCTTTTCTGTTATTAGCAGTCTTTAGTTAATGAAGAGATGAATGACTTGTCATTTTCAGACAAGTTTCACTTGAAGACAGTATTACTTCTTGCCTGACACTCTCATGAAATATATATTTTTGAAAAGTTTTATTAAGAAAATATTAGAAGTCCTTAAATTCACATGATAGAAAAAAACAGTTCTGTGTGTGTTTACTAACCAAAAAAAAATTATTTGTAAACTGCTTTTGTAGCTTATTTTTTTTTTAGCTCTCTAATAAATTTATGTTTCTGGGTTTTAAATTGTTTTTAAAGAAGTCTTTTTGAGGGAGTGAGGACCCTATTGTCATTGAAGTTGTTTTAAAAGAGTGGCCAACTTTTTCCTTTTTATTTTAGTGTTAACCAAAGGCAACCCACTCCATTGTTCTTGCCTGGAGAATCCCAGGGACAGGGGAGCCTGGTGGGCTGCCGTCTCTGGGGTCACACAGAGTCGGATACGACTGAAGTGACTTAGCAGCAGCAGCAGCAAAGATGTAGAGTATGTGCAGTTTATGTGAGAAATCAAAGTCCCATTGTATTAGAAAGTCAAAATGTAGACATCAGTAATTTTAAACTTTTTGTGCCACTCGTTATAATTGTATCATATAATTTGAATTTTTAATATTATGGGGTTAATTTAAAGATGTCTATGAGATGGTTTATTCTTTGATAAGATTCTGTAATATATATCATTAGTTTTTTGAGATGCATAGTGTTAAGTAATTTTCTCATCCTAATAAAAGATTTTTAGACGGAAACTTAACAGTGACGTAAATGAAACTACCTTATATTCTTCTACCTGAGGAGAAAACCTTGTAAAAAACATAATTTCTGTAAATGAAACATTTTGAGATATGTAATATAAAAAGTTTTTATAAATCAATTGGAAAAGATGAAAGGACTAAGCCATGGTTTGATAATTCACAAAAGGAAAAAATCAGTTAATAATGTGACAGACTCTCTTTTCCAAAGTTGGCCACAACAGTATCTCCCAGCTCATGTGTTCTGCAATATAATATTAGAGTGTGATCAGAAGGTAGCATCTCTCCACTTCCTTAAATTTGGGCAAGGCTTTTGAGTTCTTAGACCAAGAGACTATGGTAGAGGTGCTGTGCTTAGTCACTCAGTTGTGTCCGACTCTGTGCGACCCCTTGGACTATAGTCCACCAAGTTCCTCTGTCCATGGGGATTCTCCAGGCAAGAATACTGGAGTGGGTTGCCATACCCTCCTCCAATGGAACTTCCCAACCTGGGGATCAAACCCAGGTCTCCCTGATTGCAGGGGGATTCTTTACTGTCTGAGCCACCAGGGAAACCCATGGTAGAGGTGATGATGTACATTTCCAGATGTTGCTGTTAACTTGCCTGACAGCTTCTGCTTCCTGCCTCTTGGAAGCCAGCCACTAAATAAAAAATGCAATTCCCTGAAGTCTCTATGTTATAAGAAGCCCAAGATCATGATAAGAGGCCCTGGAAGATGAGACAGCAAGTAGAGAGGTCAAGGAGCATCAAGGAACCGGAAGAAGTGAAGTGTAAGTGAAGAAGCCGTTTTGGAAGTGGATTCTCTAGCCCCAGCTGCCTTAGCTATTGCTGTGTAAATCAGGGGAACCACCCAGTAGTGCCTTTCCCAGTTTTTGACCCCCCAAATATTGACCAAAATAAAATGATTCATTTTCAGCTTGTGAGGTTTTGAGTGCTTCATTATCCAACAGCAGATCACTGGAAAAAAGTCCTGAGAAAAAAGATTCGTTAATTTATAATAGATAGCAGTATTGGAGAATATATGTTCATGTCTAAATCCAACAAGGAACTAGTACCTACAATATGATAAGAAATACTTAGATCATCAAAAAAAACAAGTTACCAATAGAAAAATGCACCAAGGTTATAATCATGCTCACAAAAACAGAAAGATATGCTCAAACTCATTAGTAATATCAGAGGGGTTCATATGAAAGCAACAGTATAATCTCTCTCTACTTAGTAGACTAACAAACAGAAGGATGGGTAATGTCAAGTGTTAATGGGGATGAGGGGATACATACATTGGTGCTGAGAGTATAAAGTGGCAGAACCATTCTGGAGAGCAATCTGGTGGAATTTAGTTAAATGAATATAGATATTATTAATAAATTGTTTCTGGGTATGTGTCCTCAAGAAGTCTTAAACAGGTCTCCAAGGAAACAAAAACAAGGATATTGATCTCATTTTTTGTTTTTGTTTTTTGGCAGTAGTTTAGAGTGAATCTGGGATTCTTTTTTCTTTTTTTTTTAAATTTATTTATTGGCTGTGCAGAGTCCTAGTTGCAACATACGGGATCTACAGTTGTGGCACGTGAACTCTCGGTGTGGCATGTGGGATCTAGTTCCCTGACCAGGGATTGGACTCAGCCCCGCTGCATTGGCAGCACAGAGTCTTAGCCACTGCACTACCAGGAAAGTCGGAACCTAGGATTCTTAATCCCTTTGGGGAGGTGGGGGAATAGGTAAAATATAGTGGAAACACATGTATAGTACTGTGCATTACACAGAAGCAAAGGACTACATATACCGATCTCATATGCACATATTTTAAAAAATGCAGTGTTTAGTGAAAGTAATCATGAAGTCTATAATATAATACCATTTGTATACATTTAAAATACATGGACACAAAAATGTTTTAAAGAAAATACTCAAAAACATGTCAAATATAGGATGGTTTCCTAAGGACAAGAAGAAGGTCGCCCATAGAGCAAAAAGTAGAACAGGAGCAGGAAATGAGGTAAAAAGATACTAAATTAAAAGAACAGTGATGTTGCTGTGCCATAAACCAAGGCATATGATCAAACTTTCTGTGGCTAAGATCCAACGATAAATCTTCCCAAGAAGAGAAAATTGTATCTGGGAGAAAAAAAGTTTAAATGAGATAAGTACTTAGAAAAGTGTGGTCAGACAAGCATTCTCATATTTTGTTAGATATACAAACTGGTATGACCTTCGTAAAGGACAGTGTTTACCAAGAACCTTAAAAATGCTCATCATAGCAACAGTAATTGTAAATTGAAGTTAAGAAACAAAAACCATGTCAGTAGCACCAGTAAACATGAAATACTGAAGGATATATTTAGCAAAGTATGTTTGAGACTTGTATTCTGACATTGCTGAGAGAAACTAAAGGATACCTAAATAATGAGAAAGATATCATGTTCAAGGATCGGAGGACAATATTGTTAAGATTTCACCTCTTCTCAAATTGGTGTATTGATCTATCTGTAGTTCAACAGGCTAAAATTTATATGCAAATGCAAAGGCTTTAGAATAGTCAAGAACAATGGGAATTACATTATCTGATTTTAAGACTTTATTTAAAAAAAAAAAATTTTAGCTGTGCTGCATGACTTGCAGAATCTTAGTTCCCCGACCAGGAATTTCAAGTGCCAAGTCGTAAGCACTGGACTACCAGAGAATTCTCAAGCCTTTAAAACTGCAGGACCCTACATGTAATTTTAACAAAATGAGAAATCAATAAGACAAAGCAAAATGGAGGTATGCACATGATGTAACATCTAGTGCCTTTCAAAAAAGTGCCAGAGTAAGTCAATAGGCAAAAATAATCTTTTCAACAAATGATGCTGGAACAGTTGGGTACCCATATGCAAAATGATGAGTCTTATTCCTAGCCTCCTGATATACACAAAGATTAACTTGAAAATCTAAACATAAGAGAGAAAACTAGAATAAAACGAGATAAATCTCTGTGATCTTGGGTAATGTAAAGACCCTGAGAGATGGGATTGGGGGGGAGGTGGGAGAAGGGTTCGGGATGGAGAACACATGTACACCCATGGCTAAATTTTTAATAATTAAAAAATAATGATAAATTGTATTTCATCAAAATTAAAAACTTCCTCATCAAAATACACTAAAACCAAAAAAAAAAAAAAAACCAAAAAGTTAAGGTAAAGATTGGAAAAAAATATTTGCAACTTATCTCAATAATTGCTTTTCTAAGAATTTAACATTTGGAGATGTGTATAAAAACATGCTAGTGCTTGTTTCAGCTTTATTTATATTAATTGCTAAATACCTGAAACAACCTAAATACCCAAGAATAAAAAGTTGTTTAAGTAAGTAAGGAAGGGTTAGTTGCTCAGTCGTGCCTGACTCTCGTGTGACCGCATGGACTGCAGCCCACCAATCTCCTGTGTCATGAGATCTTCCAGGCAAGGATACTGGAGTGGGTTGTCCTTTCCTTCTGCAAAGGTTCTTCCCAACCCAGGTATCGAACCCAGGTCTCTTGTACTATGGGCAGATTCTTTACTGACTGAGCTACAAGAGAAGCCCCAGATGTTTAGAATCTATGATATATCTATACTTGGAATTAAAGATTGGAAAAAAATATTTGCAACTTATCTCAATAATTGCTTTTCTAAGAATTTAACATTTGGAGATGTGTATAAAAACATGCTAGTGCTTGTTTCAGCTTTATTTATATTAATTGCTAAATACCTGAAACAACCTAAATACCCAAGAATAAAAAGTTGTTTAAGTAAGTAAGGAAGGGTTAGTTGCTCAGTCGTGCCTGACTCTCGTGTGACCGCATGGACTGCAGCCCACCAATCTCCTGTGTCATGAGATCTTCCAGGCAAGGATACTGGAGTGGGTTGTCCTTTCCTTCTGCAAAGGTTCTTCCCAACCCAGGTATCGAACCCAGGTCTCTTGTACTATGGGCAGATTCTTTACTGACTGAGCTACAAGAGAAGCCCCAGATGTTTAGAATCTATGATATATCTATACTTGGAATCTGTCAAGCCATTAAAAATTATATAGAAAATATGACATAGAAAGATGTTTACTATTTTAAGTACAAAAGCAGATTACAATGTAGTATGGACTCTAGTTTTTTGCTTTTATGCTTATTTTGAAACTAGGTTAACATTCAGCTTTAGCATCATTCCTTCCAAAGAAATCCCAGGGTTGATCTCCTTCAGAATGGACTGGTTGGATCTCCTTGCAACAATCTTTAGCTCCAAGGTAAACCAAGTTCACCACTTCCTTTTACTATTAAACAGGGATTACAGTCACTGTAAAAGGTATTGACTAATGTTCACTAATTCCCCAACTGAACCTCTTAGGTTTGACTTATTAAAAATCTCCCTAAATTAGATTAAGAGGACACTTGTATCTCAAATCAGGTGAGAATTGAAATGAGATTTCAACAAGGGCACAGTTATAACTAAACATGGATCCTTAGTACATTCCCTGGGGTATGGAAAGGGTCAGAATATCTCATCCCATTCTACCTGTGTGTCAAATTTACCATCTGCTAGTTGAGCAGCCCCACATCAGGAGGTCAGGATCACTTTAACTATTGAATACTTCCACTTTGAGAAGGTAAAACAGATCAACCGATAGTGTTTGAGTTGATATTAAATAGGGAATAAAGAACCTACAGACTTCTTTGTTGAGTCTCTATCTTGGTGTCCCAAAGTTTTCATTTCATGATGAAAAGAATGAATTGATTAACTCTGAGATCTCCAACTTTGCACCTCCAACTTTGACCAACCCTAAAACATCAAGGAAGTTATCAAAACAGAATAACTATTAAAATAATTTTTATATATTTTCAGTATCAGTTAACTTTTTGAAAGTAAAGTAGAAAAATGTTAGTGATAGTGTTCAACATTTTAAACCATATTTTCTATATACTTGGAAACCACAGTCAGAAATTACAATTTTGTCCAAAAATTATTTTTGTTGTTTTTTTATGAATAATATATATTCTTGGTTTTGGAAATCATCTTTTTCACATTTCTATTTAAATGATTAAAAGATTTCATTCATGAAGTGATGACTGAGCAGTATTTCAGGAACTTGTGAAAATATTAAAATTGAGCCCTTTGGTCTCTACAGATTCACACCAAAAAGAGACCTTTGTTACAAAACTTAGAAAAAGAGTGAGTATTCATTCATATCTTCATTAAACACACATACATATATGTAGATATTATAAGGTGCTGAATGTCATTACCAGGTGATGCTGAAGGAATAAAAATGGCTAAGGGACAGTGTATGGATTTGAATAGAAAACAGGGCCCTAGGAAGTACTCATGTTTTGCAAAAAGGTTTCTCCCCAACAGAAACTACGTTTCCAAAGTTTTATTTTTAGACAGTTGATGTCAAAGAGCTATTGTCAATTGCATCCACATTTTTCTTTCCCTCTGAATTTCATTTAATTCAGATAATGCTGTAACCAAGAGCATTGTTAAAACAATGTGTCAAGCTATAAAGATCACTTCCTTTTTTAAAAAACAAAACATTTATTTATTTATTTCGCTGGCCAGGTCTTAGTTGCAGCCCATGGAATCTTTTAGTTGTGGCATGCCAACTCTTAGTTGCCTCATGTGGGGCCTAATTCCCTGACCAAAGGTTGAACCCAGGCCCCCTGCTTTGGGAACATGGGGTCTTACACACTGGAGAATCAGGGAATTCTCAAGACAACTTGCTTTGTGCTCCAAAAGAAGCTATTTCACCATTAGGATTTTTACACTTTTTTCCTCCCTTCTGGTATTCAGAAAGTGGAATGTTGCCTAAATTGAGTTGATTTACACACGTTTCTGATGATTTATTTGTGATGAATCTAGCTGCTGACTTTACATCTGTTTTTAGCTACTCACTTCTAGTAGTTCTTTGTAAAGTCAGCTAGATACCCATTTTTGAAGAAGACAGGCTTTTTCCCCATGTAATCCTAACTTTTGTTTTGCTTTTCCTGCTCATCAAGGTGTTCTCGATAAATCTTTCATATATGTATGTTTGAAACTTTCAGAGATGAAAGATATATGGTGTGTGAGTCAGTGGTATTATAGTTTTAAAAAGTTTCATCACTGAGTGCAAGTTTGTGTGCCTAGTTTCAGAGTTTGGAGTAGAGAAAGGCTTATTTCAAGGGGCGTACAAGGAAGATGGGTGCTTTTGCTCTAAAAACCTGAACTCCCTAATGTTTTCTGGAGAGAAGTCTTACAGGCAAAATTGGGGTTGGTGGCTGCAGGGTGTATGTGACTTTCCTCTGATTTTCTGGTGGTGAGATGACAGAGTGGTGCTCCAGCATTGTGCTCGGCCTGAACTTACCATCATCCTTGTGTTTCAGCAGGAACTTCCAGTTTTATAACCAGTCAGTCAGAAGTACGCTTACAACCTGGATTTGCATGTTGTGCCTAATGTGGGGACAGTCTTGTGGGACTAAGCCTGTGGGATCTGATGCTATTTCCAGTAGTGTCAAGACTGAGTTAATTTAATTTCTCATTGGTGTTGGAAAATACATTTGGAAATGAACTAAATAAACTTGCTTTCGTTTTACTATAGCCCATTCCTGAAATCTTTTCTGCACGAAGCCACAGATCCTCTCTTGATGCCAACCTCAGGAACTCCTCTGAGACCTGGGACGTGAACATCCTCTTGTGCCCAGTTTTCCTACAACAGAACCATAAGATTTCTAGAAGAAAACAGAGACATGTGTACTCTTTCACATTGCTCTTAATAATATTTGGTGGGGGTGGGGGGAATATGTCACCTCAGGCAAAGAAAACCAAAGCAAAAATAAACAAATGGGACTGCATCAAACAGAAATGCTTCAGCACAGCAAAAGAAATTATCAGAAACACAGATTGTATGATGATAAGTTTAAGGATTAAGGATTTTGAGAGGAGGAAGATTAGAAGGCCTAATCTAATCACACAGTTTCTTACAATTACAGAACCTTTCAAAGTGGTCCACTGGAGAAGGGACCACTTCAGTATTCTTGTCTTGAGAACCCCATGAACAGTATGAGAAGGCAAAAAGATAGGACACTGAAAGATGAACTCCCCAGGTTGGTAGGTGCCCAATATGCTACTGGAGGTAAGTGGAGAAATAACTCCAGAAAGGATGAAGAGATGGAGCCAAAGCAAAAACAACACCCAGTTGTGGATGTGACTGGTGATGGAAGTAAAGTCTGATGCTGTAAAGAGCAACATTGCATAGGAATAGAATGTTAGTCTATGAATCAAGGCAAATTGGAGGTGATCAAATAGGAGATGGCAAGAGTGAACATTGACATTTTAGGAATCAGTGAACTAAAATGGACTGAAATGGGTGAATTTAATTAACTCGGATGACCGTTATATCTACTACTGTGGGCAAGAATCCCTTAGAAGAAATGAAGTAGCCATCATAGTCAACAAAAGAGTTTGAAATGCAGTACTTGGATGCAGTCTCAAAAACGACAGAATGATCTTTGTTCGTTTCCAAGGCAAACCATTCAATATCACAGTAATCCAAGTCTATGCCCTAACGAGTAATGCTGAAGAAGCTGAAGTTGGATGGTTCTTTGAACACCTACAAGACCTTCTAGAACTAACACCCCCCAAAAATGTCCATTATTGGGGACTGGAATGTAAAAGTAGGAAATCAAGAAATAACTGGAGTAACAGGCAAATTTGGCCTTGGAGTACAGAATGAAGCAGGGCAAACTCTAACGGAATTTTGCCAAGAGAACACACTAGTCATAGCAAACACTCTCTTCCAACAACACAAGAGAAGACTCTAAACATGGACACCACCAGATGGTCAATACTGAAATCAGACTGATTATTTTCTTTGCAGCCAAAGATGGAGAAGCTCTACACAGTCAGCAAAAACAAGACCGGGAGCTGACTGTGGCTCAGATGACAAACTCTTTATAGCCAAATTCAGACTTAAGTTGAAGAAAGTATGGAACACCACTAGACCATTCAGGTATGACCTAAATCAAATCTCTTACACCTATACAGTGAAAATGACAAATAGAATCAAGGGATTAGATCTGATAGACAGATTGCCTGAAGAACTATGGACGGAGGTTTGTGACATTGTACAGGAGGCAGTGATCAAGACCATCCTCAAGATAAAGAAATGCAAAAAGGCAAAATGTTTGTCTGAGGAGACCTTACAAACAGCTATGAAAAGAAGGGAAGCAAAAGGCAAAGGAGAAAAGGAAAGAGATACCCATTTGAAAGCAGACTACCAAAGAATAGCAAGGAGAGATAAAGCCTTCCTCAGTGATCAGTGCAAAGAAATAGAGGGAAACATTAAAATGGGAAAGAGTAGAGATCTCTTCAAGAAAATTAGAGATACCAATGGAACATTTCATGCAAAGATGGTCTCAGTAAAAGACAGAAATGGTTTGGACCTAACAGAAACAGAAGATATTAAGAAGAGGTGGCAAGAATACACAAGAACTATACAAAAAGATCTTCATGACCCAGATAATCACTATGGTGTGATCACTCATCTAGAGCCAGACATCCTGGAATGCAAAGTCAGATGGGCCTTAGGAAGCATCACAATGAACAAAGCTAGTGGAGGTGATCGAATTCCAGTTGAGCTATTTCAAATCCTAAAAGATGATGCTGTGAAAGTGCTACACTGAATATGCCAGCAAATTTGGAAAACTCCAGCAGTGCCCACAGGACTGGAAAAGGTCAATTTTCATTCCAGTCACAAAGAAAGGCAATGCCAAAGAATGCTCACTCAAACTACTGCACAATTGCACTCATCTCACGTGCTAGCAAAGTAATGCTCAAAATTCTCCAAGTCAGTCTTCAGCAATATGTGAACCATGAACTTCCAGATGTTCAAGCTGGATTTTAAAAAGGCAGAGGAACCAGAGATCAAATTGCCAACATCTGTTGGATCACCGAAAAAGCAAGAGAGTTCCATAAAAACATCTGCTTTATTGGCTATGCCAAAGCCTTTGACTGTGTAGATGACAACAAACTGTGGAAAATTCTTTAGGAGATGGGAATACCACCTGACCTGCCTCTTGAGAAATCTATATGCAAGTCAAGCAACAGTTAGAACTGGACATGGAACAACAGACTGGTTCCGAATTGGGAAGGGAGTATGTCAAGGCTGTATATTGTCATCTTGCTTATTTAACTTATATGCAGAGTACATCATGAGAAACACTGGGCTGGAAGAACCACAAGCTGGAACCAATATTGCTGGTGACACGACTGACCGGCTGAACTGAACTGAACTTCTCAGCTTTGGTCAGAAAGAGAGATATGACTGTGGAAGAACAGTCAGAGAGATGCAGGGATGCTGGCTTTTAAGATGTAGGAAGAAGAAGGATTCCACAAGCCAAAGAATTCCCGTAGCCTCTGGAAGCTGAAAAAGGCAAGGAATCAAACTCTTTCCTAGTGCCTCCAAAATGAACAGTATGATTTTAGTCCAGTAAGTCCTGGGTTGTGATTCTAACCTATAAAACTGTCAGAAAATAAGTGTGTGTTGCTTAAAGTCACCAATTTGTGGCAATTTATAATATCGACAATGGAAACTGATACCGTGTCTGCGTGTGTGCATGTGTCCTAAGGAAGCACACCTGGTTGTGTCCTCTCTTCCTCACTACACTCAGGCGATAAGGGCCTTCTCTAAAGTCCTCAAAAGCACAAAGATCCATCTGATACCAACCATACTTTAAGCACCATAAAGATCTGTCTATTCATTGGAAAAGGCCCTGATGCTGGGAAAGATTGAAGGCAAAAGGAGAAGAGGGTGGCAGAGGATGAGATGGTGAGATAGCCTCTCCAACTCAATGGACATGAACTTGGGCAAATTCAGGGAGATAGTGGGGGAAAAGAAAGCCTGGTGTACTGCAGCCCATGGGATCTCAAAGAATTGGACGTGAACGCAACTGAACAACCACAACATAGTTCTAGTAAACATATGCTGCTGCTAAGTCGCTTCAGTCGTGTCCGACTCTGTGCGAACCCATAGACAGCAGCCCACCAGGCTCTGCCATCCCTGGGATTCTCCAGGCAAGAGCGCTGGAGTGGGTTGCCATTGCCTTCTCCAATGCATGAAAGGAAAAAGTGAAAGTGAAGTTGCTCAGTCATGTCCGACTCTTAGCGAGTAGCCCACCAGGCTCCTCCATCCATGGGATTTTCCAGGCAAGAGTACTGGAGTGGGTAGCCTCTAAATTAGCAGTCATTAAATGAACAAATGGATCATTATTGTAGAAGGAGAAATGTAAAAGTTAATGGCAGGGAGCAATAACTTCCAGTTGGAAAGTAAAGTCAGTCACATATTTTTAGCTATATAGCTCATCTGCTGGTTCTACTTTTCTCTTAAGTTATAACTCAGGATTTTCCTTTATTAAACCAAGAATTGGAAAGAAGCTACACTTCTTTGTCTCACCTGGCCCAAATCAATTTTTTAAACTGTCTGCAGGAGGGGAAGCAAGCTGTTAAAGATAGTGTACGATTAGTTGGTTACTATTTGTTGTGCTTTTGGGGGCTCATCTGGTAAGTCTAGCAACATCACTGTCATCTCTTACTCAAGAATGATTGGGTCTTAGGAATACCACCCCCTGTTACTCAGTTTACAGGGGGTGTTGAAAAACTGAAATGCTGGTTACGTCTCTGTGAAATAGATATTGCTAGTGAACTGTGTTCACATTATTGATATAGGGGATCTAAACATATTTCCCTATCTCTAGCTCCCTTCTGTTTTTTTTTTTTTTTTTTTAGTTTTGCAATAAGAGAATTTTAATAAGCCTCCTCAAAGTCTTATACATAAGATAGGGAATGGAGAAATAAATAGCCCCTCTCCTGCTTTCCAAGCCCCCAGGTATGGAGGCAACTGAGGAAAGAGTATGCCTAAAGGCTGCAGGCTGACGTGTTGAGGAAGGAAGAGAGAGGAGCACGCTGGCATGCAAGGGGAGTAGGGCAGAAAAGGAAATGGTAGAAGGTGAGGTTAGGCACCTGTTGGCTGCATTCAACCGTAAACCCTCCTTGTTATACGATACACTGCGTTTATTCCTCACTCCCACATCCATGAACCTGCTGGTGGCTCAGCATTAGAGAATCAACCTGCAATGGAGAAGACCTGGGTTCAATCCCTGGGTCGGGAATGTCCCCTGGAGAAGGAAATGGCAACCACTCCTGTATTCTTGCCTGGGAAATACCATGGACAGAGGAGCCTGGCGGGCTACAGTCCATGGGGCTGCAGAGACAGACACGACAGAAGCTTCCACTTTCCCACATCCATGGATTGACTCAGTTTGGCTCCAGGTCGTGGGCTGGGCTTAGGTCTGCTCTGCTTCACAATCATCTTGCATTACCCATGTCAGAGAACAACTCATTATCACATATATTGCAAAATAGTTCAAAAACAGAATCTTCTCTTTGAATAGTGTGAGGAAAAGAACAAGCCTGAAGTTTTGTGACCTTGGATAGCTCCAGTATTTGGTTAGCTCACATGTAAAGTGGGACGGCAAATAATGCTCCACCTTTCAGAGAAGATAGAGATAACAGCTGAGGAACCTGAGAGGCCTGCTGGGTTTGCACATCTTCTAGAGGTGGGTGTGTTGCAGGAAAGTGGGGTGCAAGAGGATGGTCATGTGCCCGTCTCTAGCAGCCAAGTGAAGCTCCTTGGTTTTGCACAGGAAAGAATGCAAGAACTGGCCACAGTAAAGTGAAAGCAGATTTATTTAGAGAGGGACACATTCTATAGGCAGGATGTGGGCCATCCGAGAAGGCCCTGATATAAAGGGTGGTTAGCTTAGTTTTGTTTCTTTATAATTTTGCATATGTATTTATGGCTGCGCTGAGTCTGCGTTGCTGCACAGGCTTTCTCTAGTGGCAGCAAGCAGGAGATACTCTCTAGCTGCAGTACGCGGGCTTCTCCTTGCGGTGGCTCCTCTTGTTGGGGAGCACGGGCTCTAGGGTTTGTGGGTTTCAGTAGCTGCAGCGCGTGGGCTCAGTATTTGTGACTCCTGGGCTCTAGAGCGGAGGCTGAGTTGCTCCACACCATGTGGGATCTTCCTGGATCAGGGATCGAACCTTTGTCTTCTGCGTTGGCAGGCAAATTCTTTATCACTGGGCCATAAGGGTGGTTAGTTTTTATGGGCTGGGTAGTTTCATACACTAACAAGTGGGAGGGATATTCTAACTATTTTGGAGACCGGGAGGGGATTTCCACTGCCCACTTTTTGACCTTTTATGGTCTGCCTTTGGACTGGCATGGTACTTGTGGGTGTGACATTTAGCTTATGCTGTTAGTGCGCACACAAATTACAGGGACTTCCCCAGTGGCTCGGTGGTAAAGAATCTGCCTGCCAATGCAGGAGACACAGTTTGATCCCTGGGTTGAGATCTCTTGGAGTAGGAAATGGCAACTCACTCCAGTATTCTGGCCTGGGAAATCCCATGGACAGAGGAACCTGGAGGGCTACAGCACATGGGGGTCACAAAAGAGTTGGACACAACTCAGCGACAACAACAACAACAACAACAGCGTGGATTACATCTAGTGTATTAGGAGGTTCAAGATCTGCTAGAAGCTGAATTTCTTGCTGTGTCAGGTCCAGTAGGTTTTAACCAGTTCCTGTTGTATCCTTAATGGCTAAGGGTTGTGCACTGCCCCTTCCCTCCTTTCTCACTTTCAGACCTTAACATTTAAGTCTTTAATCCATTTTGAGTTTATAGGGTATGAGAAAGTATTCCAGTATAATTCTTTCACCTATAGCTCCCTGGGGCTCAGCAGTGTGTTCCTCTGGTCATTAGAACTGTATGCCTTAGTGGAAGTGTAAGTCTCTCGGTTGTGTCTGGCTCTTTGTGGCTCCATGCTCCACCAAGCTCCTCTGCCCATGGAATACTCCAGGCAAGAATACTGGAGTGGGTTGCTATTTCCTTCTCCAGGGGAGCTTCCCAAGGATTGAACTCGAGTCTCCTGTATTGCGGGTGGATTCTTTACCATCTGAGCCACCAGGGACACCCTAGGGGTGCCCCCGTGTGAGCTGGGCACACCCTCCTGTTGTGGTGGGGTTGACTCCTGTGGGCTCTCTGGTAGATGGGGCTGACCCCCAACCTGATGGCTGCAAGGTTGAGCTTCCTGCAATGAATATGGGCTTTCTGGAGCCTGGGGTAGTCGATTCTTGAGGCTGTCTGTTTGGCTCAGAGTTACTGGGCAGCTTCTGCTGCTGAGCATGGGGCCAGGTGCCTGGTGCTAATGATCTGGCTGGAGGATTACAAAATGACACTTGCCACACCAGTGTTATTGTGGAAGAACGAGCTCCCCAAAATGACTGTCACCAATGTCTGTTTTCCCAGGGAGTGTTCCAGTTGCCTCCTGCCTTTCCCCGGAGCCCCAGTGGGTCTGACCCAGGCTCTTTTCAAACTACTGTTCTGTGCTGGGGTTTGTGAGATTTTTGTGCACTTTCTGTTTTTTTTTTTTTTTTTTTTTAAGGAGTAATTAATCACCTTGCTGTTTTTTTTAAATTATACATGCTCATTACAAAAAAAAGAAAAACATAAAAAAGCAGAAAATGACTCCAGATCTTACCACTCTGAAGTAACAAGTATTAATATTCAATGAACATTATTTTAGACATGTGCATGTATATAGATAATACAGGTTGGAGAAAAGTGTCCTCAGTGAAGATCCTACCACAGTTAGTACACACTTAAAAAAATTTATTTGGCTGAACTGGGTCTTAGTTGAGGCACATGGGAACTTTGATCTCTGGTACAGCCTGTGGGATCTTTAGCTGTGACATGTGAACTCCAGCTGAGGCATGTGGGGTCTAGTTCTCTGACCAGGGATTGAACCTGGCCCCCTGTGTTGCGAGCCACTGGACCACCAGGGAAGTCCCTGTGCACCCCCTGAAGAGCAGAGTCTGTTTCCTATAGCTCTCGACCTCCTCCCAAACATAAGCCCTGCTGTTTTTCAAAGCCAGATGTTCTGGAGGCTCATTTTCCTGGAGCAGGAGGTGCGCAGCCTTTGGGCTAGGGAGCCCGAAGTGGGGCGAGGGTCCTCGTGCTTCTGGGAGAGGCCTTCTATGATTGTGACATTTCTGGTGAGTTGCCCACCCAGGTGTGGGTCCTGACTATATTGCATCTCCATTCCTCCTACCTGTCTCATTGTGGGTCCTTCTGGAGGTCTTCACTTGTAAAAAAAAAAAAAAAACTTTTCTACTAGTATTCAGGTCATTCAAATAGATAGTTGCTCTGTAAGTACTTGCAATTCTCGTGGGTCCTTGGTAAGAGGTGAGTTCAGGGTCTTCCTACTCCACAATCTTGGCTGCCTCCTCACAATTTTTTTTTAACTTAAAGTATGTATGTTGTATATGTCATATAGCTTAATACTTACAGAGAAAAATAAATAGAAGATGTACTCCCAATTGCCAGCTGCAATTAGTGGGAATAGGAAATGATGTGGGATACTTTCTTATATATTCTGTGAGCTTTTGAAACTAAAAAAAACAAATATCAAAACTATATTTTTCAATCATTTGTTTCAAAATGACTGGTTTAGTTTTTTTGTTTGTTCGTTTATAGAAGGTCTCAAATAATGTTCAACCCCCTCAAAGGGCTGAACTTCTTGAGAGCTGAGTATAGTGGAAACTCATGCTGAAACACGAGAGTGCTAGTGTGGTGTTTGAATGGATAATGTGAAGTCACTTTGAATGTGATAATGCAGTATTGAAGCATGTACATGTTAATGCTCATATCTTATGGTAATATTGTTTGTAAAGTTTTACTTTTTTGGAAACCTCCTAGTTTCTAACATCAAAGGCTTTTTAATCATGGCACTATTTCTTTTTTAGAATAGAACTGAACACCTTCTCAACTGAACTTAAAGGAGAAATTAAGTGCAATATTTGGAACTACATTTAAATGAAGATGAGGTAGAAGACAGAACTGTTACAAGTATGTAAGTTTTATTGTGCAGACAAATGAAGGCTTCAGCTCTGTTGTATTCTTAAAAATTCCTAGCTTCTATGTAATTCTCTAATTATAGAACTTTAGTTCATTATGTTGAACTAGTCCTGATTTCACCATGAAAATCTGACCTGAAACTCTGTTTACATAAATATTGAAAATGAATTTAAAATTAAATGTGAATATTGGTATATTAAGAGATACAATTTGGTTGATTCATATTTTTTCCATGTTAAAAATTATTCTGAGCTCTAAATATTTTAAATAAATGAGACTGAAATCCAATGTGGTTGTGTCTGACTATGTTATATGTGTAACAACCAAATATTCTAGAGACTGTTCTTCATTAAGCATATTTTAAATGCATTAATTTAATTGGAGTATAATTGATTTACGACGTTGTGTTTCAGGTGTAGAGCACAGTAATTCAGTTGCGCATCTATTAATAGAGATATTGATTCTTTTTTAGATTCTTTTCTCCTATCAGTTATTACAGAATATTGAGTAGAGTTTCCTGTGCGGTGTAGTAGATCCTTGTTCGTTATCTATCTTACACATAGTAATGTGTGTTCAATCCCAAGTTGCTGATTTATTCCCTCCACCGTCCCCCACATTTCTCCTTTGGTAACCACAAATTTGTTCTCCATACCTATAATTCTATTTCTACTTTGTAAATAAGTTCATTTGTAACTTTATTTTTAAAATTAGATTCCACATATGAAGGGAGAAGGAAATGGTAGCCCATTCCAGTATTCTTGCCTGGAGACTCCCATGGACAGAAGAGCCTGGTTGGCTAGAGTCCATGGGGTCACAAAGAGTCGGACACGACCGAGTGACGAACACATGTCCACATGCAAGTGATATGATATTTGTCTTTCTCTGACTTCACTTAGTGTGATAATGTCTGAAGTGAAGTGAAGTGAAGTTGCTCAGTTGTGTCCGACTCTTTGCGACCCCTTGGACTGTAGCCTATCAGGCTCCTCCGTCCCTGGGATTCTCCAGGCAGGAATACTGGAGTGGGTCGCCATTTCCTTCTCCAGGAGATCTTCCCAACCCATGGATCAAACCCAGGTCTCCTGTATTGCAGGCAGACGCTTTACCATCTGAGCCACCAGCGAAGCTCGATAATGATAATGTCTAGGTCCATCCGTATCACTGCAAATGGCGTTATTTCATTCTTTTTTATGGCTGAGTAATATTCCACTGCATGTTTGTACCACAACATTGAGGTTGCTTTCCTGTCTTTGCTGCTGTAAATAATGCTGCAATGAATACTGGGTGTGTGCACGCTCGGTTGTGTCTAACTCTTTGTGACTCCATGGACTCTAGCCTGCCAGGCTCCTCTTGTCCAAGGGGTTTTTCAGGCAAGAATATTGGAGTGGGTTGGTATTTCCTCCTCCAGCAATGAACACTGGGGTGCATGTATCCTTTTGAATTATGGTTCTCTCAACTACAGGTTTTTAATTGAAATTTCAGTTCTACACTTAGTTTCTATATGCCCATTAGAAAAGTTTCTTAAATGTTTTAAGCCTCCCTTTCCTCATCTTTAAAATAAGGATAAGAGTAGTGCCAACCTCACTGAACACTTAGTATCTTTGCACCATTCACTGCTTAAGCAGTATTTCCCCATTTTACAGACATAGAATTCTAATGCTTAGTAGTTAAATCCACCCAAGATCATTCAGCTAGTAAGAGGTAGAAGTGGAATCTTGTCCTGGATATCCCAGACACTGAAGCCCAAAGTTTTATAGTATTGCTCCCTCTTTAGAGAGCTTTTAATTATTTCATATGCTTGGAGGTATGGCTCTACCAATCTTGGGGAACTGTGGTCTACATTAAATTTGAGCACAGTGTACTGCTGAACAGGAGTAGACCACCACAGGTTCTTGTATATATTAGTGTTTTTAGTGGTTCACAAAGTTTATCCACGGCAAATAATTGCTGTTCAATCCCAAAAGGGTATAGTCGTCTAAACTAGAAAGGGCTTAACTCTGGGTACAAATTAATTGTACTGCTTCACTCTGCGAAGTCTCTATTTTTTACTTTTAGTCAATAGGATAATTAATATTCCTTAAAGGAAGTTGAGGTGATCAGAATAAATGCGTGCATTGTTAATAAAAATTGTTCCTGTTAATTGTGTGGGTCATGCCCAGATTTTACAGAGAAAGAATGGATACCAAAATGAGGTGGTTTCAATTTTCAGTATTCCTAGAGTTAAAATAACATACTTAATGTGATTCCTAACAGCAGTGGAAAGTATGTCTCTATAGTACCTGTCCTTATTTTTTAAAAAAATCCAAAATTCCAAAATCAAAATTATTTTAACTGAGTTTAATTTTGTGTCAGGTGCTATGGGAGGTGCTAGAGGGATATATGTGTGTTCTTCAAAACCACAGCAAAACCACTAACAGGTATTTGTTACTCTTTCCTCTTCTCTACTCTGCTCCACTCTTTGCCAATTAATTTGTATTTATTACATTTTTTACCATATAATCAGTTGGAAGTTTGCTTAGTGTCTGTTTCTCCTGCTAGACTATTTTCCTTCCTTCATTATTCATTCATTCATTCAGCAGGTATTTATTGAATACCTACTAGGTGTCAGGTACTCTTAGATGCACATCTGAGGTGAAGATATGATGTTGAACAAGAAAAGGTCACTGCCTCATGAACTTACATTCTACTGGGAAGATGGACAAAAATCAAATAATCAAAGAATCTGAAGACATTAAGTGTTAAAAGGTAAACAAATTAGGGTTATGGGATAAATAGTGACAGGGCAAAGACACAAGGCTATGCAGTTTATTTATGTAGGAGAATCAGTGAAAACCAACCCTATATGGTAAGCAAAAGTCTAAATAATGTTAAGAACTGAGTTTGGGGAAACAGGAGGTAAAAGGTTCCAGGGGGAGGCAATAGGAAGTAGAACTGCTTTGAGACTGGAATGAACTTGACTTATTTGGGAAACTGCAAAATGTATGGCTGAAATCAAGTGAACATAGGAGAGCCTGGTTGATACTGCTGGGGAGGTTGGGGTGGATAAACTAATATTGGAGGGTTTTGCTCTTAATGTGATATAAAGTTCGTGAAGGAATGTAAGCAAAAGAATCATATCTAATTTACTTAAAAGAGATTCTAGTTGCTTCATGGAGCGCAAACCCCAAGACAGGCTTCAGGGAGACAAGTTAGGAGGGTATTGCCATATACTAGCTAAGGAATGTTTGTCATTTGGATTAGGTCAGTAGTAGAAGAAGTGAGGGAAGTAGTCTTCAAGTTATATTTTGGAGGTGGAATGAAAAAGACTTGCTGAAGAATTGGATATGGGAATGCAATAGAAAGGGAAAAAAAAAAATCAAGGTTGACCCCTAGATTTGGGGGTTTTGAAAGAGGGTGTATAGTGGTGCCTTTAACAGGAGAAGGAAGGTATTTGGGTAGAATTCTTGAACATGGTAAGTTTGAGTTATCTATTTTTATTGTATATCTGAGTGGAGATGTTGAGTAGGCTGGTGGAGATTATATGTGTGTGTGTATTTANAAGGTTGACCCCTAGATTTGGGGGTTTTGAAAGAGGGTGTATAGTGGTGCCTTTAACAGGAGAAGGAAGGTGTTTGGGTAGAATTCTTGAACATGGTAAGTTTGAGTTATCTATTTTTATTGTATATCTGAGTGGAGATGTTGAGTAGGCTGGTGGAGATTATATGTGTGTGTGTATTTATATGTATGCAGGCGAAAGTGTTGGTCGCTCAGTTGTATCCGACTCTGCAACCCCATGGACTGTAGCCCTCCATGGAGTTCTCAAGGCAATTCTCCAGGGAATCTTGCCGACCCAGGGATCAAACCCAGGTTTCCTGTATTGTAGGCAGATTCTTTACCATCTGAGCCATCAGGGCAGCCAAGATATATATATACATGTATCTGGAGTCCAAGAAAAAAAACATATATATGCACTTAGATTAATAAATGTCCAGAGACATTTGGAAGTTATCTGCTTACAGTTGATATTTGTAAACAAGGGGCCATGGAAGTTCCCTGGTTGCTTAGTGGTTAGTATTCAGTGCTTTCACCACTGTGGCCCAGGTTCGGGTTGTGCCCCAAGCTGTGAGGCTTATCCAAGATCAAACAAACAAAAACAAATAACCCTCTCCCTCCCTAAAAAAGCAAGGGACTACATTAAATGTAGAGAAGTAAAGAGAGCTGGGAGCTGAGCCCAAGGGCACTGCATCATTTAGAGGGCAGCAAGAGCAAGGGAACAAGCGTCTTTTAAATTCATGGCTGCAGTCACTGTCCGCAGTGATTTTGGAGCCCAAGAAAATAAAATCTGTCACTGCTTCCACTCTTTCCCCTTCAAGTTTCCATGAAGTGATGGGACCAAATGCCATGATCTTACTTTTTAAATGTTGCATTTTAAGCCAGCTCTGTCACTCTCCTCTTTGACCCTCATCAGGAGTCTCTTTAGTTCTTCTTCGCTTTCTGCCATAAGAGTGGTGTTACCTGCATATCTGAGGTTACAGATATTTCTCCCGGCAGTCTTCCAGCTTGTGATTTATACAGCCCGGCATTGCGAATGATGTACTCTGAATATATGTATACTTTGCATAAGTTAAATTAGCTGGGTGACAGTATACAGCCTTGACATACTCCTTTCCCAGTTGTGAACCAGTGTATTGTTCCATGTCCGGTTCTAACTGTTGCTTCTTGTCCTGCGTACAAGTTTCTCAGGAGACAGGTAAGGTGGTCTGGTATTCCCACTTGTTTAAGAATTTTCCACTGATTGTTGTGATCCACACAGTCAAAGGCTTTAGTGTGGTCAGTGAAGCAGATGTTTTTTTCTGGAATTCCCTTGCTTTCTCTATGATCTAAAGAATGTTGGCAATTTGATCTCTGGTTCCTCTGCCTTTTCTAAACCCATCTTGTTCATCTGGAATTTCTCAATTCAAGTACTGCTAAAGCCAAGATGGAAGGATTTATAGCATAACCTTAACTAGCATGTGAAATGAGTGCAATTGTATGGGAGTTTGAACTTTCTTTGACATTGCTCTTCTTTGGGATTGGAATGAAGACTGAACTTTTCCAGTCCTGTGGCCACTGCTGAGTTTTCCAAATTTATTGACATATTAAGTGCAGCACTTTAATAGCATCATCTTTTAGGATTTTATACAGCACTACTGGAATTCTATTACCTCCACCTGCTTTGTTCTCAGTAATGCTTCCTAAGGCCCACTTGAGTTTACACTACAAGATGTCTGGCTCTAGGTGAGTGACCACACAATCATGGTTTTTTGGGTCATTAAGACCTTTTTGTACAGTTCTTTTGTGTATTCCTGCCTCTTCTTAATTTCTTCTGCTTCTGTTAGGTCCTTGTTTCTGTCCTTCACTGTGCCCATCCTTGCATGAAATCTCCTTGTATGAAATCCTTGATATCTCCAATTTCCTTGAAGAGATCTCTGCGTGCACGTGTGCTAAGTCGATTCAGTCGTGTCCAACTCTATGCAACCCCATGGACTATAGCTTGCCAGGTTTCTCTGTGCATGGGAGTCTCCAGGAGAGCATACTGGAGTGGGCTGCCAGTTCCTCCCCCAGGGTCTTCCCAACCCAGGGATCAAACCCGAGTCTCCTGTGGCTCCTGCACTGCAGGCAGATTCTTCACTGCTGAGTCACCGGGGAAGTTCCAAGAGATCTCTAGTCTTTCCCATTCTGTTGTTTTCCTTTGTTGCTTTGCATTGTTCATTTGAGAAGACCTATTTATCTCTTCTTGCAATTCTCTAGAACTCTGCATTCAGTTGGGTATATCTGTGTAAGTTATGACAAACCTAGTCATCATATTAAAAAGCAGAGATATCACTTCACCTATAAAGGTCCATATAGTCAAAGCTATGGTTTTTCCAGTAGTCATGTACGGATGTGAGAGTTGTACCACAAAGAATGGTGAGTGCTGAAGAATTGATGCTTTTCAACTGTGGTGCTGAAAAAGACTCTTGAGAGTCCCTTGGACTGCAAGGAGATCAAACCAGTCAATTCTAAATACTGGACTGCCAGGGAATTCCCAGAATAGTGTTTGTTGAATGAATGAATCTTTACCTCTACTTATCTGTTAGATAATTAAGTAACTCTAAGTTCCAGGTACTGTTTGTCCTATAGATTCATAGTATGCTGCTGCTGCTGCTGCTGCGTCGTCGCTTCAGTCGTGTCCGACTCTGTGCGACCCCATAGACGGCAGCCCACCAGGCTCCCCCGTCCCTGGGATTCTCCAGGCAAGAACACTGGAGTGGGTTGCCATTTCCTTCTCCAATGCAAGAAAGTGAAAAGTGAAAGTGAAGTCGCTCAGTCGTGTCCGACCCTCAGCGACCCCATGGACTGCAGCCTTCCAGGCTCCTCCATCCATGGGATTTTCCAGGCAAGAGTACTGGAGTGGGGTGCCATTGCCTTCTCCGGATTCATAGTATAGTATTCCCAATAATCATAAATTGTACTGTGAGTTATATATGCATAAAATATACATATATATAAATGCAGCAAGATATGTATTTTTAACTTATATAACTCTCTTCTCTTCCTTCTACCCTATTCTAAGAAGGATGGAATTGAATATGTGGAGGGCACTTTGTTGGTGAGCAATGAGGATTGGGATATTAAATCTGGGGCTATTCTGTAAGTAAAGGTTTTGACAAGAGAGAAAGAGAAGGAAGGTGAGGTACGAGAGAGTGGTGAGACTTCAGTTGAATTGGACAGACATCTCCAACCAAAGTTATCAGATTAAATTAAAATGAAATATGATGCCAGCTTAACTCACACTCTGTTGGGCAACTGACAGTTTATGAAGAACAGTAATTAATCCTGTAAGAAGGAGTGGAGAAATAATATATAATCCAGTACAAGATTATATCTAATTAATCAAAGATGGAAAAGCTCTATACAGTCAGCAAAACCAAGACTGGGAGCTGACTGTGGCTCAGATCATGAACTCCTTATTGGCAAATTCAGACTTAAATTGAAGAAAGTAGGGAAAACCACTAGATCATTCAGGTATGACCTAAATCAAATCCCTTATGATTATACAGTGGAAGTGAGAAATAGATTTAAGGGACTAGATCTGATAGATAGTGTGCCCAATGAACTATGGACAGAGGTTTGTGACATTGGACAGGAGACAGGGATCAAGACCATCCCCATGGAAAAGAAATGCAAAAGAGCAAAATGGCTGTCTGGGGAGGCCTTACAAATAGCTGTGAAGAGAAGAGAAGTGAAAAGCAATGGAGAAAAGGAAAGATACAAGTATCTGAATGCAGAGTTCCGAAGAATAACAAGAAGAGACAAGAAAACCTTCCTCAGCGATCAATGCAAAGAAATAGAGGAAAACAACAGAATGGGAAAGACTAGAGATCTCTTCAAGGAAATTAGAGATACCAAGGGAACATTTCATGCAAAGATGGGCTCGATAAAGGACAGAAATGGTATGGACCTAACAGAAGCAGAAGGTATTAAGAAGAGGTGGCAAGAATACACAGAAGAACTGTACAAAAAAGATCTCACGACCTGGATAATCACGATGGTGTGATCACTCATCTAGAGCCAGACATCCTGGAATGTGAAGTCAAGTGGTCCTTAGAAAGCATCACTATGAACAAAGCTAGTGGAGGTGATGGAATTCCAATTGAGCTATTTCAAATCCTGGAAGATGATGCTTTGAAAGTGCTGCACTCAATATGCCAGCAAATTTGGAAAACTCAGCAGTGGCCACAGGACTGGAAAAGGTCAGTTTTCATTCCAATCCCAAAGAAAGGCAATGCCAAAGAATGCTCAAACTACTGCACAATTGCACTCATCTCACACGCTAGTAAAGTAATGCTCAAAATTCTCCAAGCCAGGCTTCAGCAATACATGAACTGTAAACTTGCAGATGTTCAAGCTGGTTTTAGAAAAGGCAGAGGAACCAGAGATCAAATTGCCAACATCTGCTGGATCATGGAAAAAGCAAGAGAGTTCCAGAAAAACATCTATTTCTGCTTTATTGACTATGCCAAAGCCTTTGACTGTGTGGATCACAATAAACTGTGGAAAATTCTGAAAGAGATGGGAATACCAGA
>SJYT01027762.1:208715-262470 GCA_006410635.1 Cephalophus harveyi | reverse complement strand
GAAAAAGTTGGCTTAAAGCTCAACATTCAGAAAACGAAGATCATGGCATCTGGTCCCATCACTTCATGGGAAATAGATGGGGAAACAGTGGAAACAGTGTCAGACTTTATTTTTGGGGGGCTCCAAAATCACTGCAGATGGTGATTGCAGCCATGAAATTCAAAGATGCTTACTCCTTGGAAGGCAAGTTATGACCAACCTAGATAGCATTTTCAAAAGCAGAGACATTACTTTGCCAACAAAGGTCCATCTAGTCAAGGCTATGGTTTTTCCAGTGGTCATGTATGGATGTGAAAATTGGACTGTGAAGAAAGCTGAGTGCCGAAGAATTGATGCTTTTGAACTGTGGTGTTGGAGAAGACTGTTGAGAGTCCCTTGGACTGCAAGGAGATCCAACCAGTCCATTCTGAAGGAGATCAGTCCTGGGTGTTCTTTGGAAGGACTGATGCTAAAGCTGAAGCTCCAATACTTTGGCCACCTCATACGAAGAGTTGACTCATTGGAAAAGACTCTGATTCTGGGAGGGATTGGGGGCAGGAGGAGAAGGGGACGACAGAGGATGAGATGGCTGGATGGCATCACTGACTCGATGGACATAAGTTTGGGAGAACTCCAGGAGTTGGTGATGGACAGGGAGGCCTGGTGTGCTCTGATTCATGGGGTTGCAAAGAGTCGGACACCACTGAGCGACTGAACTGAACTCATCATACAAGAGGAGGAGGTTTTGTAGGGATCAGTAAGTTTCCTAAGTATTACAAAATTATGACTTTAGCTTCAGGATATGTTGAACTGTTGACCTTTAGAATTATTACCCTTACGTTCCTGCCTTTTAAGAAACTCTCAAGTCTTCATTCAGCAGCCCCTAGTGGTTAAGAGGTATAACAGACGTGGATCAGTCCCTTGGTCAGGAAGTTCTGAAGGAAGGCATGGCAACCCACTCCAGTATTCTTGCCTGGAGAATCCCATGGACAGAAGAGTCTGGAGGGCTACAGTACATAGGGTCTAAAAGAGTCAGAAGCCACTGAAGGAACTCAGCATGCACTGGATCAGAAAAGACTTCAGGTATCTTACATGATTTCCAAATCCCTGCCAGAAAAGGAAACAAAAATGCGTGTGAATCACTGGACAGCATCACACAATTTCTTAAACTTTGTGGTTCTACTCTGTTCACCGAGGTGGTTTTCAACCCGGAAATACAAAAAGAAAGTAAAAGAAAAATCTCAACAGTCCTTTAAATCCCGTTAAAACATGGAGCCTTTCCCCCATCTCATTGTTCATCAATCCATGTTCCCATAATATTTTGATTCATTTTATAGTTCTCATGCCATTGTGTATTATAATCATTCGACTCCTTGAAGTTTATTTGCCTTGAACTTCATCCAGGACTCTGGGGACTTTGTGGTTTAATGCTGGCCGCGGGACGGAGATCTGGCATTTAGAAGGCCCTTTACCCACTCCAGCCCATGCCACTGTTGGGCCCCCGGGCAGAGGGCTCTGTCGGAGTGGGGAAGCCGGTCGCCCTGCCCATCCCCAGCCCTCTGATCGGTGGCTGTCCCTCCTGCCTCTCTCTTCTCCCCCCTCCCTGTCTTTCCACATTTTTGGTGGCTTGGATCCTGCTTCTGGTGGCTCTTCTGCTGCCTGAACTATTTGCCTGAAGATGGAGATTAAACAGCCCTTTCTGGTTCTCTTTGAAGGCTTTCCTAGTTCAGAGAAAATGTATCTAGGCCTTAAATGACTGTTCTTCCCCTGAGTGACAGCCTGGGAGCCGGGTGGGGACGGGACGCGCCCTCTGCTTTGGCGGCCAAGTGGCCTCTGCAGGTGCCTCGGGGTGGGGGCTGGGGTGGGAACTGGCCCCCGGGGAGGTGGGGCACTAGCCCGTTGCAGTTTTTATTTACCTTCCTAGCCTGTGAGTTGGGGCAGGCACTTTCATGCATTGGAGAAGGAAATGGCAGCCCACTCCAGTGTTCTTGCCTGTAGAATACCAGGGACGGGGAGCCTGATGGGCTGCCGTCTATGGGGTCGCACAGAGGCGGACACGACTGAAGTGACTTAGCAGTAGCAGTTACCCACTCCAGTATTCTTGGCTGGAGAATCTCTTGGACAGAGCAGCCTGGTAGGCTACAGTCCACGGGGTTGCAAAGAGTCGGACACGACTGAGCGACTTCGCTTCACACACGGATGTGTAACCGCACGAAGCTGTGTCGTGCGGTCGTACGGAAACAGGAGAAGCAAGCGTTTATTCGGAAAAGCTTCTGAGAACAACGACAGCGCATTTGACAATGATACCGAGTTGTTTAATAAAGATGTGAAAACAAAACCACAAATCCGCCTCAATTTACTACTACAATCTTGTCATTCATGAGCGGCGTCTCTCTTTCCGTTCGGTCCTCAAACCCGAGCTCAAACCGGACTGGGTCTGATTGGCCAATCGGAGCACAACCTCCCGCAGTCGCGAGGACTCCTCCAGCCAATGAGAGACGTGGACGATTTGATGGGGTGAGAAGTCCTGAACTGAACTGAACTGAACTGAAGTCCTCCCCACACGCGGAGGAATCTTGGGGGCGTGGTGACGCGTTGGGCGAGGCTGAAGTTTGATTTGCGAGTGAGCGATCAGCAGCCTTAGAAAGGATACGCGGTCGGGTGGGAGAAGGGGAGGTCGTGGGCGGGGCAGTGGAGCTAGAGTCAGCCAATGATTGACGCATTGCTCGCAGGAACGAACGATAGGTCACCAATGGCGGCACTCTGAACTGAACTGAACTGAAGTCCTCCCCACACGCGGAGGAATCTTGGGGGCGTGGTGACGCGTTGGGCGAGGCTGAAGTTTGATTTGCGAGTGAGCGATCAGCAGCCTTAGAAAGGATACGCGGTCGGGTGGGAGAAGGGGAGGTCGTGGGCGGGGCAGTGGAGCTAGAGTCAGCCAATGATTGACGCATTGCTCGCAGGAACGAACGATAGGTCACCAATGGCGGCACGGATGTGGTGCTGTGGGCGGGGCTTAGGCTCAATGCGGCGCCGGAGGCGCGGGGGGCGGGCGCAGCGCCTGTTACCGTCGTCCTCACCGTCACCGCCGCGCCTCTTCCTGGATTCATTCATTCTTTTTTTTCATTCACGAAGGTAGTGAGGCCTGGTTGAAAGCCATGGAGAGCGTTTTGCCTGCCACCGGTTTCCTGTACTGGGTGGGCGCGGGCACCGTGGCCTACCTGGCCCTGCGTGTCTTGTGCTTGCTCTTCACGGCCGTTCGGGTCTGGGGTTTGGGTACCGAGTCGGGGGTCGGACCGAGGCTCGGCGAATGGGCAGGTGAGTCGAATCCCGCGCCGCCCTCCCCCTGTGACTAGCAAGAATTATTGTTTCTTCAAGATGGTAACTCTTCATGTAGAAGTCAGAAATGCCTTCTGCAGGAGATTTACAGGGAAGAGTATTCCCACAGAGAGTGAGCTAAACAAACCTAATGTTAGTTTCGCCAGTTAGGGTGTCTGGTTTACCATTCCCTCTAGGCGAGAATTCTGAAGATGTAAGGGAAAGGTCAGACTAGAGCAGTTGGGAAAATTCCACAGGAAAGTTTTGCTTTTTTCCTTTTCTCCCTTTTTTGTTGATTTTCTTTCCCGATGTTTTGTTTTTATTAGCTTTTTTTTTTTTTCAAACCAAGTGATACTGCCATTCTCTGATTATTCATTCTGCTGTTTTATTATTGATTTGTAAAATTATGATTGGTTTTATATATAATTCACAGAGCATTTTGTTGAATTTTGGGCTGGTTAGGGGTTGCTTTCAGGCTAGGCTCAAATAAGGTATATAAATAATGTTACTCCATATTCTTAACTTTATTCATTAAAACATTTCAACAACTTAGTAGGAAAAACATAAATTAACCTTTTGGAACGGCAACAAAAAACATCTCAAGTAGGAATGAACAAGCATCTATTAACATAATAAATATTTTTAAAACTTACTGTTTTTTCATCATTGAAGAAGCAAGTGAAGTGCTCAACATTGTTATAATCACGATTGTAATTTCACTGTTGATAAGCCTGAGTTCTTGGTTGTCTGATTTGGAAAACTTGTTGACTTTTGAAATAGTGGAATAAGACTCCAGTGTCTTAGAAAATCATATGTGAAGAAGAATAAGTTTTATAGTTTGTAATTAAAGACTTATGGTAATAATTTTTTTAAACTATCTAAAATTGACGACAGTGGCTGGTAACTTAAATGATCTAAGTCATCTATATAATAATCCATAGTAAAAGCCAAGTGTTGTGACCTTGTCATTTCATGAGTAATATTTATATTGAAAAGATTTGATCTCAGAGGAAGGATTTTGATAAATTAAGGGCAGTGTTTAAACGATTAGAAATGAAATTTGAACTCGAACACTGGTAATCTAGCAGAGAGGATCATAAAGTGAAATATTATCCAGTTTACCTATTGGGAAATTTCTCTTCTTTAAATACTTAAGTAGAAGAAATGAACAAGTTGTTATTTGTAACATTACTTACATGTGGTGGCCTGAATCTTAAAATACTTTGTCCTTTATCTCTACAAATTCAGGGAGTCTTTAGAAAACAAAAACTGAAATGATTTGGAAAACAAAGCAGCAGACATGATACTTGAGTAATTAGGGTTAAGTTGTAATTAAAAACAGGTGCTTTGTTCAACGGAGTATTAGGGTAACCATGCCAGGGCTCCTGTGCCTGTGGCCCTGAAAGCCAAACTGACAGCTGGTGTTTGCAGCATCATGAAGGTTTATCTGGGGCTTCCCTGGTGGCCCTGGGGGTAAGGAACCTGCCTGCCAGTGCTTGAGACTTAAAAGATGTGGGTTCGATCCCTGGGTCGGGAAGATCCCCTGGAGGAGGGCATAGCAACCCACCCCCGTATTCTTGCCTGGAGAATCCCATGGACAGAGGAGTCCGGCAGGCTGCAGCCCCTAGAGTCACGAAGAGTCGGAGGCGCCTGAAGCAACTCAGCAAGGAAGCAGCAGACGGGTGTGGGAGACAAGTCTCAGATCCACTCTGACTTTGTGTTTAGAGTTTTTCTGTTTCTTTTTTTTTAAATGACTGGGATTAATCATCATCTAGTGACATTTCCATGACATTTCCTAATCACAGTTTCGGGAGTCAGGGTGTCTGGTTTACGATTCTCAGGCACAGGAGTCTGTGAGCTCTCCTCGCCCTGAAGGAACAACTTGAATTTATACTTTAATGATATTGACAACAGCAGTTTCAGTATATTAGTGATGTTAACAATAGTGATTGTAGTCTTCTGACTCTGGTTGATTGGTGTTCAGTTAGCACAGGATTGAGGTAGAAGGGACCACAAAAGAAAGTTTTGGATAAAGAGATTAATCATAAACTCAGTAAGGGAGCTTGGTTTTAGGGGGTCTCGTTGTCATTAGGGAGGCATTGTCTGCTTTCTAATACTGATGTTTGTTTAACATCTTCCTCTCCTTAACCAATTATTTTAAGTATTATATAATAATGTGTGTTGAGTTGGTGGTATATTTTTATACTTGTCACGCTTAAGTCTCTGCATGTGAGTATGTTTAATTCCTGCACACGCCTCTGCCCCCCCCCCCGCCCCCCTTAGATTTTAGAATCTGAGAGGCAGGGACTGTGGGTCCTCCTTTTTTGTTTTTTCCCACAGTAATTGGCACATTGATCAGATACCAGTTCTTCTAAACTTAAAAGCTTGGAAAATCCCTGAAATACAGTTGGACTTTGCAGTCCATAAAAATACTCCAGACCATAGAGTCCTTAGTCTAGTGGGTTTTTAAGACCGCCCGTTACCTGGCCCGTCCTCTAACTTACCTCCTTCATCTCCTAATCAAGAGCTGGGTCATCCCTTCCTTCATTCTCTCCAGTCACAGTACCATGCAAGCAAATTACTCTGATTTCACTAGGTCTCTAGCGGGTGAGTTTAGCTAATTTAGTAGGTAAGTCTCTCTTGCCTGCCATTGTCATGTGATACGTTCTGTATTCCTTCCAAGAACAAAGAGCCCTGTGAAAGTAGAGTTTCAAGTTGTTTGACGATCTCTGTAGCAAGTTATGAAAAGAAGATGGCTAACAAAGGTGATCAGGCCTATCAGTTTCCTGAATGTCAACAGGGAGTTTGTTACACTTACCAAGCTGAACCTCCAGAGAGTCACTAAACCTATTTGAGAATGCCAGAGTGATAAACCTGGCACTTTGACCAGAGCAAAAATGAAAGCAGTGCTGGGTATTTTTGTTTGTTTTTTTAGAGCAGGGCAGGTGGTAGAAGGCAGAGAAACAGATGAACTTAGTCATAAAAGTTCTTAAAAATATTTATTCATTTTGCATTTCAGCTCTGAAAAGGAAGTCTGTAGGCCTAAATGAACACAGTTTCCAGATGGGAGTTGGCAGTGTGCTGTGTCCGCCTCTGTGCGACCCCATGGACTGTAGCCTGCCAGACTCCTCTGTCCATGGGATTTTTCGGGCAAGCATACTAGAGTGAGTTGCCATTTCCTTCTCCAGGGAATCTTCCCGACCCAGGGATTGCAAATGCATCTCCTGTGTCTCTTATGTTGCAGGCAGATTCTTTACCTGCTGAGCCGTCGGGAAGCTCAGGGGCAACCTTAAAGCACTCCGGCTCGAGCTGTGTAAGAGATGGCAGGTGCAGCTGGAGGATGGGACCTAAAAGCACGCCCTAGTCTTATTTGGAGGAAAAACCAGAGAGGATGGTTTCCTGGAATTAGAAATTCAGCCTCTGAACTCTGAGCTGTTGCCTCCAACCTTACACTGGTCTCCATTGTCTCCTGCTTCGTGTTTTTTTTTTTTTCCCCCTTGTTCTTCCTTTCTATGCAATATTAAGTTTCCTCTAAAGGGTCAAATGTGAGACCTCAGAGACTCAAACCTAGACTTGGAGTCTAGCTCCTCCTCTGTACTTACTAGAGTGTAGCATTGAGTAAAGTAGTAGATATCTGTGAATCTCACTTTCCTCATCTGCAAAATGGGGATAATATTGGTGCCTGTTTCATAGTATTGTTGTAAAGGGTAAATGAGAATACTTGCTCTATGTAAAGCAGATGGTGTAATGCCCTTGTATATAAATGCTTGATAACTTGTTGTTACTAGTCCAATAGTCATGTATGGATGTGAGAGTTGGACTATAAAGAAAGCTGAGTGCAGAAGAATTGATGCTTTTGAACTGTGGTATTGGAGAAGACTCTTGAGAGTCCCTTGGACTTCAAGGAGATCCAAACAGTCCATCCTAAAGGAGATCAGTCCTGGGTGTTCATTGGAAAGACTGATGTTGAAGCTAAAACTCCAATACTTTGGCCACTTTATGCGAAGAGCTGACTCATTTGAAAAGACCTTGGTGCTAGGAAGGATTGAGGGCAGGAGGAGAAGGGACCAACAGAGGATGAAATGGTTGGATGGCATCATCAACTCAGTGATGAGTTTGGGTAAACTCCGGGAGTTGGTGATGGACAGGGAGCCTGGCGTGCTACGGTTCATGAGGTCGCAAAGAGTTGGACGCGACTGAGCAACTGAACTGAACTAGTAATACTGTCAACCTTAGTAGCATTATGTACCTATCACTTTAGCTAATTGACAATATAAGGCTTAGTAAGAAAAAATTAATAGCTGGTTGACTCCATCTTCAGAAAACTGAGATTACCTTTACTACTGCAGTTGAGAGTGTTGAGCTTCAAAACCTATTTTCTGTTTATTTTTGTTGGTTGAGGAAATTTATTTATTTCGGTTTCAGAAAAAAATTATTGAAAAATTTAGTGAATAGAATATATGGGTAAGTGGATTTAAATAAGTCAATTCCATTGTCTTTAAACTCATTTGTAGGTGAAGGATGAGTTAAAAGAAATTTGATAGTGTGTCTTTGGGCTGCTATACCAAAATACTGTATACTCAGTGGCTTAAACAACAAACATTTCACTCAGTTCTGAAGTCTGGGAAGTCAGATCAAGGTGCTGGCAGATTCTCATCTGGTGAGTAACTGCTTCCTGGTTTATAGATAGCTCTTTTCTTGCTCTATCTTTCCATGACAGAAGGGGCCAGGGGGAACTCTCTGGGGTGTCTTGTAAGGGCACAGATAGCATTTGTTAGGGCTCCACCCTCATGACCTAATCACCTCCCAAAGACCCCCACCCCCAATACTATCACATTCAGGGGTTAGGATTTCAACATATATATTTCGTCCCTAACATAGGAATTCAGTCTGTAGCAAAGATCCTTCATTCCATTTCTCTCCTGCTCATCTATCATGAAAATAAAAATACTGAAATATTATAGCAATTTGTATCTCTGCCTTCTGGAATAGATGGTGATGAAGGCAGGGAGGGTGGGTGGAGAGTGTGATTCAACACCATTCATTTGTCCATCCACTGCCCAAATCCTCTTGAGTTCTGGCCAGGGACCAGGGGGATGGCCAGCAGGAACGAAGAACAAACTGCCCTGTAAAGTGGTAGAAAAGCAGAGCACTTGGTTCTGAGGCAGCTTGTGCAGGAAGGTCGGAGTCATGTCTGGCCTGAGGTCTGAAGGGAAGTGAGGAGTAGCAGGCAGAGCAGGGAATCAGCAGGTGCTAGGCTCCTGAGCTGAGAAAGAGCAGGGTCCCCTTAACGTAAGACCTGAGCGCCTGGAGCCAGAAAAAGCCTGGAGCCAGAAAAGCGTAGGCCTCATTTAAGATGGGAGTGGAGTGGGGTGACGGGGCCAGTGAGCAGGGCAGTTTAAGAACATGGAAAACAATCGTGGGGATTTTAAGCGGAAGGGTAATGTTGAGTTGCAGTTTTATTTTTTATTGATTTGGCTGTACCGGGTCTTGGTTGTGGCACGCAGGATCTTTAGCTGCAGCATGCACACTCTCAGTTGCTGCCCGTGGGATCTAGTTCCCTAACCAAGGATCGAACCTGGGTCCCCCGCATTGGAAGCGTGGAGTCTTAGCCACTGAACCCCCAGGGACATCCCTGAGTTGCAACATTTAAACAGAAATTTTTGCTTCTGTGATCTTTCCGAAGCTGTTGTGTTGCCACAGAGATAGATCAGTGCAAATTATTCAGATAATCTCCATTAAAATTGCCTTTTAAAAAGGCCAAACCATACTTTATAGTCAGGGAGGCCATTTCTGTGCACTTTCTGCTTATCATCTTTCAAAGACTAGGTCTCCCTGGGGGATATCGAATCACCGTGGTGTGGGAAGTGCTACTCTTAATCAGGGACTGGCTGATAAGGTTGTTGAATGAACCTGGAAACCAGGTCATTGCTTTCTCGAGCTCACTCCATAGACCTGAGGTGTGATAGTTGAGAAGCCTGCCTATGTCCACCTCAGAGGGAATGCTTTGTTTTGTTATTGATTTTGTCTGGTGAAACAACGCGTTTGCCCAGTTTCTTAACTGGCAGTTCCAGGGAGACTATCTAGTTTCTGAAAAGTTATCCTTACTGGTGTTAAGTGAAGTTATTTCTAGTTAAATGATGTCGTCATTGCGGAAAAAGAAGAAAGGCAAGAAAAGAGGAAAGTCTTAAAAAAAAAAAGATTTTGAACCATTACTGCCTCTCAAGAATGTGACAATGGGTAACAGTAGCGCTAAGGGCAAGTTTGGCTTTGGGGTCAGTGCAACGTGAGCTTTGCTACTTGCTAAGCTGTTTGACCTTGGGCAAAGTTTGCTAACCTCTGAGCATAACTTCCTTCATCTATTCAGTCCAGTTCAGTTCAGTCGCTCAGTCGTGTCCGACTCTTTGCGACCCCATGAATCGCAGCACGCCAGGCCTCCCTGTTCATCACCATCTCTCGGAGTTCACTCAGATCAACTGGAATTCCATCACCTCCACTAGCTTTGTTCGTAGTGATGCTTTCTAAGGCCCACTTGACTTCACATTCCAAGATGTCTGGCTCTAGATGAGTGATCACATCATCATGATTATCTGGGTCGTGAAGATTAAATAGGGCCAATAACTTTTGGGGATTATTATGACAATAAGATGATAATGAGGGTCTCATGTAACCTTTTGTGTGTTTTTATGGGTATGAAGGAACACATATTTAGGGCATCTTTATTTGTACACATTGTTCTTATTTGATAAAAGGGGACTGTTGAAACCACGAAATAATGTAGGTCACTCAGCAGATAAACTATTGGACGTCTGAAGCTGTGAATAGATCAGTTACAAGGTGATTCATGCTACTGCAGGAGAATTCCTCGCTTTATGGAAAGATTTACCACAATCTTGGTTTACCAAAATATGGTTCTCATTAGTGAACCTAAGCTATGATGGACTTAGAAAAATCTGGTCCTATGCAACTTTTCAATGACATTTGTAAAAACCTTAGGTCATCTTCGACTCTTCTTCTGGCACCCACATACAGTCTATAAGGGGACCTTGTTGACTTTAACTTCAAAATACCCAGAATCCAGTTTCTTCTATCACTCTGGTGTAAGCTACCAAAATCTCTTGTCTTGATATAATAACAGCCTCCTGTCACTGATTCCATCTTGCTTCCCCTATAATTGTATCTTAAAGAGCATCCAGGGAACCTGAAAATCTCTAGTCAGATCATGTGATCCTTTGCCCAGATCCCTCCAATATCTTCAGATGAAAACGCAAAATCCTTCCTGTGGTTGACAAGGCTTTTGACCACCTGCCTCCTGCCTTCTTTTACCTCTCCCCTCTCCCCACATTTTGTCTCTCTCTCCCTCCCTCCTTTCTAGCTGCACTGTCTTTCTCTTTGAACTCAATTCCTGAAACATGCTTGGCCTTGCTGCCTTGACCTTTGGTTATCTCCTCTTCTTGAATGCTCTTCCCCAGATATCCATTTGGCTAAGCCTTCTTCCTTCCTTCTAGTCTTTACTCAGATATCATCTTCTCAATGAAACCTTCCCTTCTACCTTTAAACCAACGATCCAACCTCCTCCACGCCTCTGGTAACCCTGTTAGCCTGCTCTGCTTGGGCCTGATGTCATAGCGTTTATCACCATCTCCCATTCTGGAGGTGGTGTTCCTTTCTGATGGTTCTTGTTTGTCTGCTCCTGTTAGAGTGGCAGCACCGTGAAGACAAAGATCTTTTTTGTTCACTTTTATATCTCCAGCACCTAGAACAGAGCCTGCACATAAACACTAACACTTACTTATTGAATGAATTAAAATATTCAGGTACTCCAGTATTTTTGAGGGATAATGTTTTGTTTTGTTTTTGTCGGGGATTCTCTTCTCTTTCTACATTCTCTTTTTAGTTATAAATCTAAGAGCTATTAGTGGTCTCCCCACCTCTAAAAGCGAACTTATTTAGTCTAAAAACAAAATGCAGACTATGACCTCAGGGAGGTGTTCTCATAGTGGAAACCCTGGAGTCAGACTGCCCAGAATGACTTTCTGTGTCCCAGACATGCCTGTACTCAGCTGCTCCTCTCTGCTCTGTGTCCTTTTGTTCGTGCAAAGACATTCAGTGGTTTCAGCGGTTGTTGAATGTTGTTCTCTGCCTGGGGTGATCTTTCTTCTCTTGTTCACTCTTCCTTACTCCTCCTGTTCATGAACTTCTACCTACTTTTCAGAGTCCAGATTCCAAATGTTTCTGTGCAGCTGCCCAGATGGAAGCCATCATGTACTTTTGGAATTCTGGTAGCTCTTGTTTTATCCTTCTTTGTGGGCTTTTCCACACTTAACCTTTTTAGTTGTTTGTGTGTACGTGCGTGCACCTGTGCATGCACACATGACTTTGTTCTTAACTATAAACCTGTCAAGAGTGTACAATAAATTATATGTAGTGAATGAATATATTTTCTTTGAATTGTATTTTGACGGAGATGGGATGTTTTCCATTTTGTGGGTTATATTTTGCAAAATAATTTGTACACTTTTTTTTCTCCTTGTTTTAAAACCTGAAATGATGCCTTAAAAGCTGGTTGAAATTAAACCAAGGCTGAATAGACAAAGATGGGTTATTGAATTACTGCAGCAGAGCTGGGATAATAGTTTTGAAAGTGTGAAATGCAGTGAGAGCAAAAAGATGTCTTTGTGTGTGTGTGTGTGTGTGTGTGTGTGTGGTGCTCAGTTGATAAATCATGTCGGACTGTTGCAACTCCATGGCCTGTAGCCCGCCAGGCTCCTCTGTCCGTGACATTTTTCAGGCAAGAGTACTGGAATGGGTTGCCATTTCCTTCTGCAGGAGATCTTTTCGGTTCAGGGATTGAACTTGGATCTCCTGCATTGGCAGGTAGATTCTTTACCAGTGAGCCACCAAGGAAACCCATCCTGTGTAGCCTAGGTAATAAACTAATCTTTTTTCATACATGTGCTATAAAACCAACCACTCTGCCATATTTAATAAACATATCAGTATTAATGAAAATTTGGTAATATATTTATTATTTAAACCCAAGATTTTTTTTTTTTTAAACCTTCTTTTGTCTGCACCACATGGCTTGTGGGATCTTAGTTCCCTGACCAGGGATTGAACCCAGGCCTTCAAGTCCCAATCACTGGATCACCAGGAAGGACCCCTCAAGTCTTTAAAAATTGTTGCAAGTAGGCTTTCCTTTCATAAGAGAGTCTTCCCAATGAAGGTTTTAGTAAAGTTTGCTAATTCGTAAAGCTGAGAGGAATTAGTGAAAAAATTGAATTCTAGGATGTATTGACCAAAATGTAGTTTTGTTATTTCAGAGGCCTGATAAAATGAACCCACACTTTCTACAGACCTTTTGAGGGACATTGGGCTGAATTTCCTGGACTATCTCTTTGATAGTAAAGGAATTGAATGGTCAATGTATATAGTTAAAAACTGCTAGAAAGTTAACCACAGAGCATTGAGTACATGCATTTTTTTCCTTCATGGAAAGAAATGAATACTGCAGTTGGTTGATCATCTGCAGAAGGTTAGTTGGCCATCTTCTGAGAAACTGGAGAAAAGTGAAAACTCAGGAGAGACTAATGAGAGAATGACGAAACCGGAAGGGCCTCTTCAGTTGAACTATTAGGGAAAGAAGCTGGAAGAGGCGAGACGATAATGCAACCTTTTGTGTGTTTTTATGGGTATCAGGGAACAGGATAGAGAATATCTAGGCAAGATCAGTGGCAAAGAGCAGAAAATGGGGGATGTATCAGTGGTGGGTTGATTAAAAGCAGTGGTAGGAGTGGGGCTTCCTAGTGGCCCAGTGGCGTAAGACTCCACTGCAGGGGTCACGGGTCTGATTCTTGGTCGGGAGACTAAGATCTGACATGCCCAGCAGCCAAAAAACAAACAAAAAAAGTATCTAAGACAAACTAATGGTAGGAGTGATGAGCAGCAGACTCTGATGGCAGAATAGATTTGTGAGGGATGAATTAAGAGAGGAAAACTCGTAAGGAGGACCGGCAGAGGCGGGTCACAGCAAGGATGTTGGCAAAACTGAACTCCATCACACATTTCCACTGCTGGTGTGGGGCATAAAGCCTTCTCTGTACAAGAGCCTGAATTCTGAACAAACGCCACGTCTCTGTAGCCCCGAGGATACCATTATTTCCTGTTCTTGGTACATGCCTACACGGACATTAAGATCGGGGCACTTCCTCATTACATATGGTGCTTCAGGCCAAGTGGATCGATCCATTACGTCTTATCTATAGCCTTGGCTGCACCTCTAGCCTTAACTACAGATGACGTTGATGCCACTAAATTGCCAAGGAAATATATAGGTTTTAGGATATGCTTCTCAAGATGGCCAGGAAAGGGTACATACAGTCTCCTTTAAAAATTTAAATTCTAGTTTTTAAAGTTCCCTTAACTCTCTTGGTATGTTAAAAAAAAAAAACCCTAATTCTCCAGATTGATTTTACTGTAATGCCTGGTGGTAATTGTTCACTACCAAACTCACTTCCAGTGGAAATGTTGCCAAGCTTCCTTTAATGATCACTGAAGCTCCCATCTTGTCCCATCAACAGAGCTAATAAAGTAAACAAGCTCCCCTAATCTTGCACATTCAGTCTAATAATTTTGCTGTGGAACAGGGAGCAGCTGCTTATCTATGTGTTCCAATACCTATCATTGCCTGTCTTGAGAAAGGAGGGGATGATCTCCTTATAGATAAGGGGGGAAAAAAAAAACAAACCACAGCAGGTTAGACAATGATGTTCACACATTCTGAATTAGAGGAGGCTGGATTAATGAAATTTTACCATAATGATGACATCTCAATTTACAAATTGCTTTTACAAGTTTTCTCAGCTGATTTCCATAACCAAGTCATATACCAAGACCAGAGGGAGCTGCGGTGACTGTAAGGAGTGTTACACAGCTAGTGAACGACGGAAGAAACTGAATCCACCTGTTCTAACTGCAGGCTCCTGCCAAAGTTCCTGATGAGGGTGATTTTAAGACAGTTTGCAGTACCTGTCCAAGAGCTTATATGTCCGAGGCTTCCTCAGATGTTACCTGAAAGTGGAAGGTCTATTTCTTCCGTATTTTCGTCATGACAATATCCATGGGACAGAAGAATCAGTTAGATGTGCTTGTTAAAAATCGAGCCTAGGGCTTCACTCCAGACCCACTCAATGAAAATCTCTGAGAAAAGAACTTGGGGAAATGTACAATATATTTTTTAACAAATTGAGTTGATTCTTAAGCTCATGCATTTTGGGAAGCACTGGGCTGGGATTGGGCTAGACTCTGTGCGACTCCAGAGACGGCAGCCCACCAGGCTCCCCCGTCCCTGGGATTCTCCAGGCAAGAACACTGGAGTGGGTTGCCATTTCCTTCTCCAATGAGTGAAAGTGAAGTCACTCAGTTGTGTCGGACTCTGTGTGACCCCATGGACTGCAGCCTACCAGGCTCCTCCATCCACGCAATTTTCCAGGCAAGAGTGCTGGAGTGGGCTGCCATTGGCTTCTCCGAGTTTTGAAAGAAGGCAGTGGGTTATACATGCAGGCTTTTTAGCCAGATAGCTATTCTTAGTACCAGGGCTTGGTTTATAATAGTGTTAAAACTTCCAGTGATTTCTGTACTAAATATTTACATGTAATTTTGACAGTTAAATAGAGATTCTATTTTAGGCTACTTCTGTGTTTGTGCATTCAAAATAGATTAGGAAGAAAGCAAACAAAACTTGAAACTTCTGTATGTTATTATGCAATGAGAACTACAAGCAGCATCAGTTCAGTTCAGTTCAGTCACTCAGTCGTGTCTGACGCATTGCGACTCCATGAATCGCAGCACGCCAGGCCTCCCTGTCCAGCACCATCTCCTGGAGTTCACTCAAACTCACGTCCATCGAGTCGGTGATGCCATCCAGCCATCTCATCCTCTGTCGTCCCCTTTTCCTCCTGCCTCCAATCCCTCCCAGCATCAGAGTCTTTTCCAATGAGTCAACTCTTTGCATGAGGTGGCCAAAGTACTGGAGTTTCAGCTTTAGCATCAGTCCTTCCAAAGAACACCCAGGACTGATCTCCTTCAGAATGGACTGGTTGGATCTCCTTGCAGTCCAAGGGACTCTCGAGAGTCTTCTCCAACACCACAGTTCAAAAGCATCAATTCTTCGGTGCTCAGCCTTCTTCACAGTCCAACTCTTACATCCATACATGACTACTGGAAAAACCATAGCCTTGATTAGACGGACCTTTGTTGGCAAAGTAATGTCTCTGTTTTTCAATATGCTATCTAGGTTGGTCGTAACTTTTCTTCCAAGGAGTAAGTGTCTTTTAATTTCATGGCTGCAGTCACCATCTGCAGTGATTTTGGAGACCAAAAAAATGAAGTCTCACACTGTTTCCACTGTTTCCCCATCTATTTCCCATGAAGTGATGGGACCAGATGCCATGATCTTTGTTTTCTGAATGTTGAGCTTTAAGCCAACTTTTTCGCTCTCCTCTTTCACTCTCATCTAGGCTTTGGCATAGTCAATAAAGCAGAAATAGATGTTTTTCTGGAACTCTCTTGCTTTTTCCATGATCCAGCGGATGTTGGCAATTTGATCTCTGGTTCCTCTGCCTTTTCTAAAACCAGCTTGAACATCAGGAAGTTCACGGTTCACGTATTGCTGAAACCTGGCTTGGAGAACTTTGAGCATTACTTTACTAGTGTGTGAGATGAGTACAATTGTGTGGTAGTTTGAGCATTCTTTGGCATTGCCTTTCTTTGTGATTGGAATGAAAACTGACCTTTTCCAGTCCTGTGGCTACTGCTGAGTTTTCCAAATTTGCTGGCATATTGAGTGCAGCATACCCAGTTTTTACTAATTGGGGATCAGGTGAGGGTAGAGGGTCAATAAGAATGGGTTTTGGTAGATGCAAATAATGGAAATTTTACTTTGCTTTTGGGTAAGACCATAGGAAGAACAGCTGAAGACTCTGAAAGCTTCTTCACTATAAAAAATTGAGAGAACAGTAGGTTCTTATTTTCTGTTTGCAATTTTTTTTGGTGGTCCCATTTTTTAGTTTCTATTTATTGCATTTATAGACAAGAACATTTAAAATCTTTCTTTCTTTAAAGGTGGATTTTTACAAAATTGTCTTTATTGTGAAATTAATGTAAGTGATACTGATTGGGCCACTAGACAGAAGAAGATATTCATTTTCTTAAAAAAAAAAAAAAAATTAAAGTCCACCAAATGATGAAGAAGCAAAATGGGCTTAGGTTTAACCAGAAGAAATTCCGACTTTAGTGGGCCATCTGGATGACATTTGTAGTGATTAAACAGTAGAATCAGTTTGTTCATTCATTCAGCAGAGAAACATGCATTATGTGCTGACTATATGCTAGGCATACAGCACTGGAGCTGGAGATTAGTAGGGAGTAAGAAAGTGTTGGCCTGTGCCTTCTTTGTTCTAGGAGAGGACACAGATCATTACAAAAGCAGCTCCAAAAAGTTTACTGGGAGCCACCTATGGGGGGGGTACCTTTTCAGAGGTTTAAAGGTTTTCTGGAAGAAGTAACATTTAATCCAAAATGTGGAAGGAAAGATGATGATGATGGTGTTGGTTAATAATGGGAATAAGACAAAACGAAAAAACTTACCATGTACCAGATGCTTTTCTAAGTGCCTCAGTTAATTCAGTTGCTCCAATCAGGTAGGTCTCATTAATACCCCCATTTTACTGAAAGAAAGCTAAGATAATAGAGTTGTTGTTCAGTTGCTAAGTCATGTCTGACTCTTTGCAGTCCCATGGACTGTAGTATGCCAGGCTTCCCTGTTCTTCACTCTATCCCGGACTTTGCTCCAGCTCATGTCCATTGAGTCAGTGATGTCATCCAACCAGCTCATCGTCTTTTGCTCTATTCTCCTCCTGCTTCAGTCTTTCCCAGCATCAGGGTCTTTTGTTGGCCCTTCTCATCAAATGGCTAAAATATTGGAGCTTCAGCATCAATCCTTCCAGTGAATATTCAGGGTTGATTTCCTTTAGGATTGACTGGTTTGATCTTGCTGTCAAAGGGACTCTCAAGAATCTTCTCCAGCACCATAGTTCAAAGGCATCAGTTCTTTGGTGCCCAGCCTTCTTTATGGCCCAGCTCTTACATTGGTACTGGAAAAACCATAGATTTGACTATTTGGACCTTTGTCAGCAAAGTGATGTCTCTGCTTTTTAATATGCTGTCTAGATTTGTCAGAGCTTTCCTTCCAAGGAGCAACTGTCTTTTATTTTTTGTGGCTGCAGTCACTGTCTGTAGTGATATTATAGCCCGAGAAAATAAAATCTGTCACTGCTTCCACTTTTTCCCCATCTATTTCCTGCCATGAAGTGATGGGACTGGATGCCATGATCTTAGTTTTTTGATTATTGAGTTTTAAGCCAGCTTCTTCACTCTCTGCTTTCACCTTCTTTAAGAGGCTCTTCAGTTTCTTTTCTGCCATTAGAGTGGCATTATCTGCATACCTGAGGTTATTGTTATTTCTCCCAGCAATCTTGATTTCTGCTTGTGATTCATCCAGCTTGGCATTTCACATCAGGGCTTTCCTGGTGGCGCAGAGGTTAAAGCGTCTGCCTCCAATGCGGGAGACCTGGGTCCGATCCCTGGGTCGGGAAGATCCTCTGGAGAAGGAAATGGCAACCCACTCCAGTATTCTTGCCTGGAGAATCCCATGGACGGAGGAGCCTGCTAGGCTACAGTCCACGGGGTCGCAAAGAGTCGGACACGACTGAGCTACTTCACCTTCACTCTGCATATAAGTTAAATTAGCTGGGTTTTCATATACAGTTTCAAAATACTCCTTTCCCAGTTTTGAACCAGTCCATTGTTCCATGTCTGGTTCTGCCTGTTGCTTCTTGACCTATATACAGGTTTCTCAGGAGACAGGTAAATGGTCTGGTATTCCCATCTCTTTAAGAATTCTCCACAGTTTGTTGTGATTCTCACAGTTAAGGCTTTAAAATAGTCAATGAAGAAGAAGTAGATTTTTTTTTTTTGGAATTCCCTTACTTTTTCTATGATCCAGTGGAAACAGTAGAGAGGTCAGGTCATTTGTCTGAAGTCACAGAGGTGGTTACGTGGAGGAGCCCCTGGGGCTGGAATTCCTGTGACCTCGTTGCAGACTGCATTGATGAATGAGGAGTCGGTGGGTAAGGGGAGTGGGAGAAGGGGAGAGTTTTCCAGCTGAGAGAACACTTTGGGTGATGACCCTGAGGCAAGTGACAGCTTTCAGAAACTTTGGGCAGATGGTCCTTCGGAGAGGAGAGGCAAGAGATAAGACTTAGAGAAAGGGGCAGCGGGCCAGTCCTAAAGGACCTTGAGAGCCTGTGAGGGTTTCGTTTATCCCAAGGGCAGTGGGGAGTCACTGAAAGATTTCCAGCAGTGGACCTCATGATCAAGCGTGTATTTTGGACAGTTTACTGTGGCAGGTTGGAGACTGGATGTGTAGGGAGCTACCCAGGAGAAAGGGAGCCCAGCGGGAGACCCATGGTGGTGTTGGTGGTCAGCCAGGCGCTGAATGATGGTGGTTTGGATCGAGGTCATGGGGGCAGGGACTGAGCGAGGGAGTCAGACAGGAGAGATGTGGATACAAGTCCTGGGCCCTCACCATAGGGCTGTGGGGGTGAAGGCGGCGGCAGAATCAAGGACTGTGAGGTGTCCGGGCAGGTGGTGATGCTGACCTTGGAAATACAAAGGAAAGGAGCAGGGTTGGGAGGAAAATAGTGATTGCTCTGTGGCTCTGTGTGGATGTCCGGCAGTCTTCCTGTAGATTAGCACTGGGCTGAGCCTGGGTGACTTACCACAGTCCTTTGGCTCAGCAGTCATTTATAGTTGTCGGGAATTATATGCCATTAATACATCGTGTATTTTACAGAAAATTTAGACAGACTTCTTGGGGGTGCAATGGCTAAGACTCCGTGTTCCCAATGCAGGGGGCCCAGATTCAGCCTCTGGTGGGGGAACTGCATCTCACGTGCTGCACCTAAGACCTGACACAGCCAAATAAATAAATTTTAGAAACCATTATTTAAAAAAGGGAAATTTGGAGCCTCAGCATGTAATATTTTAGGAAAAAGAAAGCATTATTTTTGAGCCATTTGAGTGTATCCCATGTGGCACTTTGTGGCTTGGGTTGGTAAATGTTTGCCAGGATAAACCACACCCTCACAGGGTCTTAAGGTCTTTTAGGACGGGCCCGCTGCCCATTTTTCTGCCCTTTTTAGGCAGAAAAGACAGGAAGCAGACTGTCAGAAGACCTGAGTTCCTAGCCTACCTTCCCACCTTTGATGCTTATTAGCTGTGGAATCATCAGTCAGTCATTCTGTTTATTTCTCCTATCATATATGTCTAAAAATACCGACTTTGTGTATCTTCAGAGATGCTGAGTCTCTGAATGCGTCTGGAAGCGTAGCACAAAGTACAAAGCATTATGTACAAACAGGGCATCGGGCTTTTTCCTGCTGTTGTCAGTTAGAAACCTAGAGACAGACTTGCCCCGCGAGTTGATCAGATCCTTCATGTGAGGTTCAGATTGCTTCAGAGATCTATTTTGGGATCTGCTACACCTTTGTCATGATCAACACCTAAGTCTCTATTGGTTTGATTATCTAATACATGTCAATTTTAGAAAGTACCTAAAACTTTTAAAAGCAATTTTGTTGATGTAAGCTGGGTTTCTGAATTAAACTGATTTAACCACTATGACTGAGCGACTGAACTGAACTGAACCACTAGTGTGTTAATTTTAAATAAATAAACTTCAACTTTGATTTTTAACTTACGCAAAAGCTGTGGTTAGGTATCAAGGGCTAAGGATATATTTAAATTATTGGTATTGAAGTGTCATTTCAACTCTAATATAATTGGAACTCTCAAGTCTGACATAACTGCTTAAAGTTCCATTACTATATTATAAGCATTACTGTAAGAGGTAATTATAAGTTCCTGTCATTTCTCATCCAGTACCCCATTGTTTTTGTCTCCAGGTTTAGATATTCAGAGAGAACTTTTTCTTTAGTTAAAAGCTTTCTATTGCAATCTTCATTTAAGCTAGATTCTCATCAGTTATGACTTTGATGACATAACAGTGCTTTCTAGATCTCTATAGTGAAAGTATTATCTTTGATATGAGGAAATAGTTTTCAGGTGTACTTTGAATCTAATTTTTAAAACTATAGCAAAGATTAGGACTATATATGAACATCCAAATCTTCTAAAAATATTTGCTTTGAAATATATTACTTTTTAAAGGAATTGTGAATTCTTTTTTGGGGGGAAGCTTCTTAATATTTCTTCAAATGGAAACACTAACTTTTCTCTCCTTTTGCATTCCTGTCCTTGGGTTCTCCCAGAGGCAGATACTGAGAGACAGGGAATCAAGTGCAATCAGTTTTTTGGAAGGTGATCCCAAAAAGCACCAGTAGGGAGGGAGGCAGGGAAGGGAACACGGCCAGTACAGGGGGTATTGTTGAGGCTCTATGATCACCTGGCTGCTGCTGCTGCTAAGTCGCTTCAGTCGTGTCCGACTCTGTGTGACCCCATAGACGGCAGCCCACCAGGCTCCCCCGTCCCTGGGATTCTCCAGGCAAGAACACTGGAGTGGGTTGCCATTTCCTTCTCCAATGCATGAAAGTGAGAAATGAAAGTGAAGTCGCTCAGTCGTGTCCGACTCTTAGCGACCCCATGGACTGCAGCCCACCAGGCTCCTCCGTCCATGGGATTTTCCAGGCAAGAGTACTGGAGTGGGGTGCCATTGCCTTCTCCGATGATCACTTGGAGCTAGTGTAGAACTCAAGTTTCAGAGTTACTTCACCTGCGGGGTCTAGAAGCTCAGATGTTTATACACCCGTGGCCATTAGTCACTGGTTGAGGGCTGTTGGGAGGAGCATTAATCTGATAGCACTTAGGTCCATTGTGCACTTGCTGGCTTCAGCTACCAGATAAAGCGATTGGGCAAAGAGGTGCACTTGGAATGTGCTCTGCAGTGGTGTGGCCAGAGTGGATATGAACAGGGCATCACCAGCTTAGCTCTAATTCCCATCACAATATTTCCCCTTGGTTTCTTTTTTTTTTTTAATTTTTTAAAAAAGTTTTTTATTTTAAGGTCTTTTTTTTTTTTGGTCTTTATTGAATTTGTTATGGTATTGTTTTTGTTTTATTGTTTTGACCCTGAGACACGTGGGATCTCAGCTCCCCGACCAGGGATCGAACCCGCACCACCTGCGTTGGAAGGCAGAGTCTTAACCACTGGACTGCCAGGGAAGCCCCTCATTTTCTATAAACAAAACAACGAATAAAGCCCAAGGAGGAGGAGTTATTTCCTGGAAATAATAAATACAGTAGATGGGAGGCAGAAGTTGATTTATGTTAGATTCTTTCATTGTGGTTGAGGGTTTTGCTACCTCTCAGGGTGGTTGATGGATTGGCCTATGTTAAGTGTTTTTACACTTTTTATAAATACAGATGACTGACTAAATATTGAATAAACCTCATAGGCTTATGGTTGCATTAAGGTATGACTTAATCTCTTCCTCTGTGTAATTGAATTCTGACCTACTAAGCTGGACATGGTTTCCCCAAGGTCAGTACAGGGGAAAACAGCATTTGAGGGAGTTGCGGCCGATGTGGTTGGCTGCTTGTTGACAGAATGCCAAATTTATGTAGGTATCAGACAACCATACACTTCAGAGGAGGTTGGGCCTCTCCTCAGCCCCAGGGGCCCAGTCTTGAGTAGTTTACACTCATCTTGATGATTCCTCTTTCCTTGCCACAAGTTGGGTTAGGAAGGGGCATGAGCATAGTTCTAGCCACTGAGATGTGGGAGATGTCCTGCGGGGAGGGCTTCTGAGAAGGCTTTCCTCCCCTTTCAGAAGAGGTAGAAAGGAGGGTATTTTTGTCTGAGGGTGTGATGCCCGTAGCCATCCTTGGGACCAGAGGGGACAAACCGAGGAAAGAGCCAGCACACTGAGGTCTTCGAGCAGAAAGAAGGAAAACATCTGGGTCTTCGATTCTGTCCCTGAGCTGCTGAATTCATCCATTCTGGAATGCCTGACACTTCCTGTTATTTTGAGATGACATATCTCATTTTTCTTAAAACTATTTCTGTTACTTGCAGCTGAAAGCATCCTAACCTACAGATTTGGTAGAAAAGGAGGGAGATTTTCTTCTGTGGAGTAAAAATTTTATGATTGATTTAAGGTCCTGTAGACTTGGACAGGGCTTCTCTGGTGGCCCAGATGGTAAGGAATCTGCCGGTATGCAGGGGACCCGGCTTTGATCCCTGGGTCAGGAAGATCCCCTGGAGAAGGGAGTAAGATACCCATGGAATTCTCCAGGCAAGAATACTGGAATGGGTTGCCGTCCCCTCCTCTAGGGGAATCTTCCTGACTCAGGGATTGAACCTGCCTCTCCTGCATTGCAGGCAGGTTCTTTATCGTCTGAGTCACCATTTGGTCTAAGTAACTGTTTCATTTTAGGGAGTACCTAGTGATCTGAGGACTTTGACCCAGTGTGGTTCCACTAAATTGGAAAAAGATCAAGACAGAGGGTGGGGAAGTGAAGGTGAGCTGGGTAAATGTCTGTGGATCTTCTGTCCTCAGGGCTTGTGCTGTGCTCTGCTTAGGCACTCAGTCGTGCCCAACTCTTTGCAACCCCATGGATTGTAGCTCCTCTGTCCATGGGGGCTCCTTCAGGCAAGAATACTGGGGTGGGTTGCCATGCCCTCTTCCAGGGGATCTTCCCAACCCAGGGATGGAACCCAGATCTCCCACATTGCAGGTGGATTCTTTACTGACTGAGCCACCAGGGAAGCACATCTTTAGTGCTTATTTCTCTCTAATTGCGTTATAAGAAGCCAGTAAGAAGTCAGGAGTATTCATCACCCTGGCGGTGTATTCTTAGCTTTGCCATTTTCCCATATTGAGCTTCCCCTGTAGCTAGGTTGGTAAAGAATCTGCCTGCAATACAGGAGACCTGGGTTTGATTCCTGTTTCAGGACGATCCCTTAGAGAAGGAAATGGCAACCCGCTCCAGCATTCTTGTCTGGAGAATCCCATGGACAAGGGAGCCTGGCAGGCAACGTACAGTCCACGGGGTTGCAAGAGTCAGAAACAACTTAGCGACTAAACCACCACCATTGGGCTTCCCTGGTGGCTCAGAGGTTAAAGCGTCTGCCTCCAATGCGGGAGACCTGGGTTCAGTCCCTGGGTCAGGAAGATCCCCTGGAGAAGGAAATGGCAATCCACTCCAGTATTCTTGCCTGGAGAATGCCATGGACGGAGAAGCCTAGTAGGTTACAGTCCACGGGGTCGCAAAGAGTCGGACACGACTGAGCAACTTCACCTCACCTCACCTCATGACATCCATTTCAGATATTCCTGATTCGGGACAGCAATCAAGTATAAGGTTAGAGATTCAATGTTATTTAAATGCTGTTATTTTTAAAGTCTAGGGAACATTCCTGGCAGTCTAGTGGTTAAGACTTAGCCCTTCTACGGTGAGGGATGTAGGTTTGATCCCTGGTCCAGAAATTAAGATCTTGCATGCCACTTGTGGCCAGAAAAAATTAAAATAAAAAAATATAGTCCAAATGGGGAAATACGCCATCCGAGTCATTGAAAACCTGGAGCAAAGATACAAGGAGCTTAGGAATATGGACTCTGCTTTATATCCCAGGTGGGGATATGGCCTTACTGATGTTGAGTTTAAAAAGCAGGAGAACCTGCTGTGTGAATCTAAATACTGTTTTAAAAAGAAGGTATTGTTTGAGTTCATCTTGAATAGCAGTAGTGCAGAAACCAAGTCTAAAAGGACTGTAGTACAATAAGTAATTAAACCTCACAGGCCCGCCAAGACTCAGGTTGGCCCTGCACCACCTCTGGGGCTCAAGGGAAGCTGTGCTTCTTTGTGTGGGTATGTCTCTTCTGAGAAGAGAGATTCAATAAGGTACTCAAATCTTGCCCTGTGAATGAAGGGGTATGTGTGTTCTTTCCCTGCCTCCCTCTTTAAGAGGTGAAACATACATTGGTTTTTCGAAAGATGACTTTTTTTTTTTTTTTCATTTTTTAAGGTAAGATTTTATGGCTGATTAGTAAAAGAATCTGTTTCTTTGATAATGGGTCAAAGGCAAGTATTAGAAGACTAGGACAGCTAGTATTACTGGTTTTAATTTCGTAGTCTTTATGCTTCTTTTTCTTTCTTTTTACATTTTTATATTACCACTGTATCTGCTCCTTACTTGGTACTGGCACGCTATATCAGGCATAACAGTTATCATGGATATTGTATCATCTGTTGTCCAGCTGTTTCCATACTCCCTTAATTATTCTTTCATTTAATTGATTGAACAAATATTTTATCATCTTCGGCATGCCAGATACCTCGCAGTGTGCTGGAGGGGGTTAGCAGTGAACAAGTCTTGCCTTTCATGAAACTTGCATTTTAATAGGGAAGAATGGACAGTAAACAAAAAATAGATATTTGGTAAATCTTGTGATGAGATAGACTCAGAAGAAAAATAAAGCAAGGTAGATGATGGAGAATACCAGAGGAGCAAGCAGAGGAGGAAGTGTGTCGTGCCTGCTAGTTTATATAGGGTGGTTCAGTCAGTTCAGTTCAGTCGCTCAGTCGTGTCTGACTCTTTGTGACCCCATGGACTGCAGCACACCAGGCCTCCCTGTCCATCACCAACTCCCCGAGTTTACCCAAACTCATATCCATCAAGTCAGTGATGCCATCCAACCATCTCGTCCTCTGTTGTCCCCTTCTCCTCCTGCCAGCATCAGGATCTTTTCCAGTGAGTCATGGGGGGTTAGCAGTGAACAAGTCTTGCCTTTCATGGAACTTGCATTTTAATAGGGAAGAATGGACAGTAAACAAAAAAATAGATATTTGGTAAATCTTGTGATGAGATAGACTCAGAAGAAAAATAAAGCAAGGTAGATGGTGGAGAATACCAGAGGAGCAAGCAGAGGAGGAAGTGTGTCGTGCCTGCTAGTTTATATAGGGTGGTTCAGTCAGTTCAGTTCAGTCGCTCAGTCGTGTCTGACTCTTTGTGACCCCATGGACTGCAGCACACCAGGCCTCCCTGTCCATCACCAACTCCCCGAGTTTACCCAAACTCATATCCATCAAGTCAGTGATGCCATCCAACCATCTCGTCCTCTGTTGTCCCCTTCTCCTCCTGCCAGCATCAGGATCTTTTCCAGTGAGTCAATTCTTCACATCAGGTGGCCAGACTATTGGAGTTTCAGCTTCAGCATCAGTTCTTCCAATGAATATTCAGGACTGATTTCCTTTAGGATCGACTGGTTTGATCTCCTTGCAGTCCAAGGGACTCTCAGGAGTCTTCTCCAACACCACAGCTCAAAAGCATCAATTCTTTAGCGCTCAGCTTTCTTTCTAGTCCAACTCTCGCATCCATACATGACTATTGGAAAAACCATAGCTTAGACTAGATGGACCTTTGTCGGCAAAGTAATGTCTCTGCTTTTTTAGTATGCTGTCTAACTTTGTCATAGCTTTTCTTCCAAGGAGCAGGCATCTTTTAATTTCATGGCTGCAGTCGCCACCTGCAGTGATTTTGGAGCCCCCAAAATAAAGTCTGTCTCTGTTTCCATTGTTTCCCCATCTGTTTGCCATGAAGTGATGGGACCGGATGCTGTGATCTTAAGTTTTCTGAATGTTGAGTTTTAAGGCAACTTTTTCACTCTCCTCTTTCACTTTCATTAAGAGGCTCTTTAGTTCTTCTACACTTTCTGCCATAAGGGTGGTGTCATCTGCGTATCTGAGGTTATTGATGTTTCTCCTGACAATCTTGATTCCAGCTTGTACTTCATCCAGTCTGGCATTTCACACGATATGCTCTGCATTTAAGTTAAATAAGCAGGGTGACAATATACAGCCTTGACGTACTCCTTTCCTGATTTGGAACCAGTCTGTTGTTCCATGTCCAGTCCTAACTGTTGCTTCTTGAGCTGCATACAGATTTCTTAGGAGGCAGGTTAGGTGGTCTGGTATTCCCATCTCTTGAGTAATTTTCCACAGTTTGTTGTGATCCACACTGTCAAAGGCTTTGGCATACATAGTCAAGAAAGCAGAAGTAGATGTTCTTCTGGAACTCTCTTGCTTTTACGATGATCCAACAGATGTTTGCAATTTGATATAGAGTGGTTAGGCAAAGTTTTCTCATGAGGTGACCTGAATGGAATTGCCTGTCTCCACTCCAGCCTTGCTGGAGTCCTGGCTGCTCCTTGTGCATCTACAGCAGAAACTTAGAACTAACTTATCCCTCTTCCTAGAATATTCTTCATATGGATAACCAGGATTTAAATGAATGGGGGAAAGGATTTGGAGTGACCAATTGTGTTGTCAGGCAAATGGAATTCCTTTTTCTCTTAGAACTGAGGAGGATTGGTCTGGCTGCCACTGAATGGTGTAGAAGACCCTAACTGGAACTTTTAGATTTCTTTGGTGAAACACTTAAAATAACATGAATAATTTGTTTAAATATACATGGTATTTAGATGATCTTTTGAATACTTAATCCCACCCAAGTTATTTTGCCCAATTTGCTACTTTAAAAAATTGAGTCAATCTATAACAAAAAACTTGGTGATAATGCTTTGTCATTTGACCTAATAAAATGTGATTCCCTAGGTAATACCCATGGTCTTTCATCACTTTACTTTCAACACAATAAAAACTTACAAAACTTACTGATAAGTTGAAGCCTAGCAACAGTTTTATTCAAAAGGCATTTTTAAAACAACAAAGGACTGTTGTTTTATTAGCTCCTCTGAAAGCTGTACATTTAGCAAGTTTATTTAGAAGTGCAGTATTTATGTGTTTCTTTACTGATCTTTTTCTTAAGCATATTGAAACTACACCCTTATGATTGATTAGGTCTGTAAAGAAAAGGCAGCTATAAATGAATTGCTGAATAGCATCCCTTGTGGGTTTATCTCTAAAATGATAATGCAAAAAATAGAAAAAGAAAAGCCTGTTTTTGCTGAGCATATGATTTATGTTATTGCAAAAGAACTGAGTGATTCATTACTACAATCTCATGGTGATGCCTTGTTGGGATCGTTGTTTAGTCACTGAGTTGTGCCCAACTCTTTTGCAACGCTGTGGAATGTAGCCCACCAGGCTCCTCTGTCTATGGGATTTCCCAGGCAAGAATACTGGAGTGGGTTGCCATTTCTTTCTCCAGGGCATCTTCCTAACCCGGGGATCAAGCTGGCATCTCCTGCATTAGCAGGTGGATTTTTTTTTTTTAACCACTGAACCTGGGGAGCCCAAGGGACTGTAGTAGTCATATATATGCTTATTGAAGAGGAGAATGTCTGTTTGCACTTACTCCTTGGATTACTCTGTACCTGAAGTGGGTCATTTTCACCATTTCTAAAAATCATTCTCTTCTTTCCACCTCATCTTTTATTTATACATTATAGATATGGTGTTTTGGAATATATTTTTTTCTTTTAGCTGTTAGCCAATCAGTGATTATCTTTTATAATGGCTTTCAAGGAGAACAGAGATAAGTAAAATTCAGAAATATTACTGAAACATCCTTTCTGAGAGCAGCTTTAACCTCATTTCTCACCCATACTTTTTTTTTTTTTTTTCTCTGGAACTGTAGAACAGACCAAATTAGGTTTCACCAAATTTTCTTTTAGCTAACTGTGCCCTCCAGTGGAGAAAACACAGGGCAGTGAAATAGCCCAGGTAACAAGCAGCCGAGAGTTGATGTAACAACACATCCAGGTCAGAGCCAAGCTGTATAACTCTTTCCTGCATAAAAGAAAGAGCTTGTTGTCACCCCCATAAGCAAGAATACGACGCATGAGTCCTCCTCTTCATGAGTTTGTTGAACATTCAAAAAGGAATTTATTCTTTGTGCTTTGACTTTATTGCTTTAAAAAAAAAGTAGTTGATGCCAGGTTTTGCTGCTTTTTGTCTGTGTTGTGATGCCATATTCAGTTTATGAACCGTCAGGCAAGTTTAGCAAAAATTGAGAGGAGGTAATAACTGGAGATTTCTTCCTAGAATGAACTCAAACAATGACTTTTCTTTTTTTCCCCCTTAATTTTTAAAGAAGGAAAAAGAAAACCCAGAATTAATTTAGTGGATGTAAACAGTCATTGGAAGGACTGATGCTAAAGCTGAAACTCCAATACTTTGGCCACCTCATGCGAAGAGCTGACTCATTGGAAAAGACCCTGATGCTGGGAGGGATTGGGGGCAGGAGGAGAAGGGGACGACAGAGGATGAGATGGCTGGATGGCATCACCAACTCGATGGACATGAATTTGGGTGAACTCTGGGAGTTGGTGATGGATAGGGAGGCCTGGCGTGCTGCGATTCATGGGGTCGCAAAGAGATGGACACGACTGAGCGACTGAACTGAAACAATAAACCTCTTGTTGCTGCACGTACGTATGTTTAAGGCATTCAGAAGGTTGGGAATGGACCACTACTCCCCTTTTTTCTGAATAAAAGGGGCTGCTGCCTTGTGCTCTGACTGCTGGCCTGAACGTGGTCTTTCGCTATACAGCAGGCTTCAGCAGTGGGCGTGGTAACTGCACGTGCTTGAGCCCCTGAGAGCATTGCAGAGGCGCATGCTCAGACCCTGGGCTGGTACACATGCTGCTGTGGGCTAGGGGATCTTCAGCCTTAGGGGGTGCTGAATTCTCCCGCCTGATGGACAGATGGTGGCCGCAGGCTTCCTCCATGTCTCTGCAGTTCTAGGGTCAGAGAACTGCATCACTCACTTGATGGGGAAACATAAAAAGAGATTTAATGGTAGTTTTTGTGTTAGTGGAAATTTTAAGATATATTTCGCGAAAGTAAGTTAGTGGGGGATACCTGAGAAATCGTAAACATGGGTTTTCTTTTTCTTAAAAAACCCGGGCCAATTGTCTTTATAGTGAATTTTCATTTAGTATTTTCAACATATTCAAGAAATACATGCTTCCTTTATCTTATTTTAATGGAGTATATATTATGTAAACTTTTTTTTGCACAAAAGTGATTCTTAAAATTTAGGCATACGGAGGACAACTAGAAATAAAGATACCTGACTTAAAAATCTTAAAAATGCAGGTCTTTGAGCAAGGATTTCTTCATAGTAAACTTCAAAAGGCATGGTGTCTTTCACTTGAACTATCCTTTTGTGAAACAATATAAGTATCTTAAAGTGACGCTGCCAAACTGAACCATTTTTTTTTTTAAGTATATGTGGATTTTTAGAGGGGAATTTTTAAAATTTGGAGGGAAAATTTTGATATGACTGTGATTTGACATGATATGATATGACTGTGATTTAAGTTCTTTATTAAAATTTATGTTTATTTTATCCTTTTTAAATAATGAATTACCATTTTAAGATCTGGTTCACTTTGAACTGTAATAACTGACTCTAGAGGGTGCTGATGAGCACCAAACACTTTCTAAAAATTTATATTGATTTTTATTAAAATAAAGTTTCCTTTGACTTTTAATCTAGTTCAGTTCAGTTCATTTCAGTCACTCAGTCATGTCTGACTGTTTGTGACCCCATAAACCGCAGCCTGCCAGGCCTCCCTGTCCATCACCAACTCCTGGAGCCCACCCAAACCCATGTCCATCAAGTTGGTGATGCCATCCAACGATCTCATCCTCTGTCATCCCCTTCTCCTCCCGCCCTCAATCTTTCCCAGCATCAGGGTCTTTTCTAATGAGTCAGTTCTTCTCATCAAATGGCCAAAGTATTGGAGCTTCAGCTTCAGTATCAGTTCTTCCAATGAATATTCAGGACTGATTTCCTTTAGAATTGACTGGTTTGATCTCCTTGCAGTCCAAGGGACTCTCAAGAGTCTTCTCCAACACCACAGTTCAAAAGCATCAATTCTTTGGCGCTCAGCTTTCTTGATGGTTCAATTCTCGCATCCATACATGACTACTGGAAAAACCATACCTTTGACCTTTGTCAGCAAAATAATATCTCTGCTTTTTAATATGCTGTCTAGGTTTGTCATAGCTTTTCTTCCAAGGAGCAAGCTTCTTTTAATTTCATGGCTGCAGTCACCATCTGCAGTGATTTTGAGGCCTCCCCAAAATAAAGTCTATCGTTATTTCCATTGTTTCCCCATCTACTTGCTATGAACTGATGGGGCTGGATGCCATGATCTTAGTTTTTTGAATGTTGAATTTCAGTCTTGGATTATTAGCCCCATTTTTCAGGTGAGGGAGCCATGATTTGATCAAAGATTTAAGACTCCTTCAATAGACATTTATTGTTCATTTATGATGATATGTAGATTTCTAGGTTAAAAATAGAACAATCGTCCTTCCCTGGAGGAATGAGCAATCTAATGGGAAAAATTAAATAAATAGGAAATTATAATATGACATGTATGATGCTATGCTGTGTGTATGCAAAGGATGCAATGGAAGAGCCAGAGAAGCAGTGACCGATACGGGCGATGGGAGTCCTCCAGGGGAAGTGTGTGGGGAACGGCGGGAGCAGAGGTGGGAGAATGTTTGTTATAACCAGGGAATATATTTAGTACATTGAAGATACCTGAAAACTGAGGTGTACAAAATTTACTAGTGGTATTACATCTTCTTGTCCTTGTTTTTCTTCTCGCTCAGCCTGAGGAAGGGCTGGGCTAAAAATAGCTCCTGGTACAGTGATAAAGCATCTAGTAACAATTCCAAGGAGAAAGGTAAAACTAGACTTAGTTATTTGGCAAACACTGAGTTACTTTATTGATGTGCTAGCTAGACGTCGTTTTATTTATTAAAACAGGTCCATAAAGATCTGTCCTTGTTTCCCCTCACTTGTCCCCACCTTTACATCTTTGCTTTTGCTGTCTCCTCGGGGCTTTAATTCACTGCTGTTTCTTCCCAGGGCCTAGAACAGTGCCTGGTGCATAGTAGGTGCTCAGTAAATAAATATTTGATGAATCCTAGGTTATTTTCCTACAAGTCCCTGTGAATGTTTAAAAGTTTTAAAAGGTGTTATTTCAAAATTGAAAAAATTGAGAGATTTTTAATATTCAGGCTGGTCTTTTTTTTCCTCCCCAGTGCTTCAGTTACCTATTGTATATAACCAGGGCTTACTGCACTGCAGGCAGATTTTTTTAACCACTGAGCTGCCAAGGAATCCACGTTCCATGTAGCTCACTGTCCTAAAACTCAGTGGTTTAAGAAAACAGCCAAGTGTGTTGTTGCTAATGATCAGTGAGTGGATCAGGAATTTGGGCAGGGCCCAGTGTATGAAACTTTATTCCACATGGTAATGGCTGGGGCAACTCCGCTGGGGCTAGAATGTTCAAGGTGGACTCACCTCCGTGTCTGGGGCCTTGATACTCATTGAGGGGCCGGTTCTCCTCCGTGTGGTCTCTCTAGACGATCGCTCATCATTCTCTAGACTGGATAGCGCTTTCTTCCATGGTAGTGAGATTACTGTTCCAAGAAGGGGAAAGCAGAAGTTGCAAGTGTCTTAAAGCTTTGAGCTGGAATTCTGCAGTGTCACTTTCGCCACATTGTGTTGGTCAGAACAAGTCATAGGACCCAGCCAGAATCAAGTAGAAAGGAAGAGATTCCACCTTTCAATGGACGAATGCCAGATTCTCCTAGCAAAGTGGCCCAAGATGGGAGGTATTTTTTTCATCCTGAAAATGATCTACTGTGGTCAGCCCTCTGAGCATAAGATCGGTTTACATTTCTTCTACATGCAAAGTATATTTACCCCTCTCCCAGAGGATTTGGGGAAGTTTTATCCCATTTCTTCAAGTTTAGGATCTTATTATTTAAATAAACTAAATGCCAGATTCTCCTAGCAAAGTGGCCCAAGATGGGAGGTATTGTTGCAACCATCCTGAAAATGATCTACTGTGGTCAGCCCTCTGAGCATAAGATCAGTTTACATTTCTTCTACATGCAAAATATATTTACCCCTCTCCCAGAGGATTTGGGGAAGTTTTATCCCATTTCTTCAAGTTTAGGATCTTATTATTTAAATAAACTTCAATGGTGGCTCAGACAGTAAAGGGTCTGCCTACAGTGCGAGAGACCTGGGTCCGATCCCTGGGTCAGGAAGATCCTCTGGAGAAGGAAATGGCAACCCACTCCAGTACTCTTGCCTGGAAAATCCCATGGACAGAGGAGCATAGAGGGCTACAGTCAGACACAACTGAGTGACTACACTTCATTTTACAGATGCATGTTAAGTTTCTCAGGCATCTCTGCTCTGGTACAGCTTCTTCTTAGAGGTCTTTGAACTCCATACCCACCCATGCCCAACATACACTGGTGGGCCAGGAACAGGAAAACTGTGATAGCTACTGCCATTTAGAAAAAGGAAGAATGCCCAGAGAACTCTACTCAATATTCTGTGATAGCCTATAGGAGAAAAGAATCTGAAAAAGAATGAACATTTGTATAGATATAGCTGTACACTCTGCTGTACACCTGAGACTTATCCAATGTTGTTAATCAACTATACTCCAATCTAAAATTAAAATTAAAAAAGAAAAAGAAGAATGACAAGAACACAGCTATCATAGCCGTTCTGAAATCCAGCTGGGCATTCCATTGCCAGTTTTCTTACTCCACATTTTGGAAACATTCCATGATCTGTGCCCATTTCTGCTGCCTGGGAGTTGTCCCCTAATACACTGTTTTCTGAGGCTGTTAGCTCTACCTTTGGGGTTTTGATTTTCTCTTTTTGCTGCTTTTCTTATTCAGAAGAAATGGGTTATATTCACAGCTGAGTAGCTTTGTCCACCTGTTTCCCATCTGTACGAAGTTGGGACCCCCAGACACTTTTTTTCATTTTGAACTGTTTTTTTTTTTTTCCTTCCCTCTTTTAGTTCAAGATGGTAGTCCTTTTAGCATTATAGTTTTCTTAAAAGCGTTAAGGGTTTTCTGTGAATTTTATTGGGGTTTGATTCTAAATCCCCAAAACTACATCCATATTTTTTTTTTTCTAAGACCATCTTGTCTTTGGTTTCCATCTATAAGACAAGGGAGGTCCTATGATTCTTACAAGTCCCTTTGTGTAGGTGAGAAGAATCTATTAGATAATACGTTAAATATTTCCAAGATCTCAAAAACCTTTAGGGGCAAACCCTTGACCTGATATTTATCCTAAGACCATTTCTTAGTTTGAGAATCTTTGGCCAATCCTGTGCCCTCTATGTCTTCTCTAAATTCCACTTGGAAATTAAATAGGTCCTTATTTAGTTTGTTTCTCTCTGAAAAATTTCATCTAGGAGGTTTTATATCTGACTTCTCTTGAATAAGAGTAAGCGATTGCACTCGGTCTGCATCTCCACATTTTCCCTTCCCTAAGGATCGTCCCAACCCGGAGATTGAACCTGAGTCTCTCGATTGTACAAATTTTTTACCATCTGAGTCACCTGGGAAACCCTGCTAACACTGCATTTCTAACATTAGCTGGTAATTACCAGCCTTTCTCACTTACAGTACCTGTCTGGTTCCTTTGGAATTTGAGTTTGCATTCTTTGCTGCCATAGATGATTGATTTATACTGTAGGTTTTTTAGAATAAAGAGGATAAAAAGTTACTGGTGTGCACGTGGTGTAGTGGTGGGGATATTTTAGGTAGGGTGGTCAGGAGGGCCTCTCTGAAGGCATGATATTGAGTGGTATTAGTGATGACAAGAAGCCAATCTGGTGACGGGTAAGAGTGTTCCAGACAGAGGGAAAAGCAAGGAAGACGACCCACAGGTGGGACTGGGCTTCGTGAGCTAGAGAAAAGGGAAGGCCTTGGGCTGAGCTGTGTGACTAGGTGTGGAGTGTAAGGGGGTCGGCATGGGCGAGGCCATGAAAGATCCCACAGGCCCTGGAAAGGACTTTGGATTTTATTCACTGAGTATTGGGCCATCATGGAGGAATTCAAGAGGGGGGTTGATGTCCTGTGATGCCATTAGGTGTGATCACATGCCATGTGATTTCATAAAGGTGACTCTGGCCGCTGTGTGGTGAATAGACTGTAGTGGCCAGGGATGGAAGCTGGATGGGCTCGGAGGAGCCTTGCAGTCATCCAAGGGAGATGTGAATGGTGGTGCCTTGAACTGGGATGTGGTGCTTTAGGGCAGGAGTCCTCAACCTCTGGAATCTAAGACCCGATGATCTGAGGTGGAGCTGATGTCATCATAGGAGAAATAAGAAGTAATGCTCAGTGGTGTCTGACCCTTTGCAGCCCCATGGACTGCCGCCCACCAGGCTGCTCTGTCCATGGGATTCTTCAGGCAAGAATAATTGGAGCGGGTTGCCATTTCCTTCTCCAGGGCATCTTGCTGATCCAGGGATCAAACCCGCATCTCTTGCATCTCCTGCATTGGCAGGTGGGTTCTTCATCACTAGCACTACCTGGGAAGCCCGATAGAAATAAAGTGTACAATAAATGTAATGTGCTTGAATCATCCCCAAACCATCCTCCTGCGCACCATCCATGGAACAGTTGTCTTCCACATGAACAGTCCCTGGTGTCAAAAAGGTTGAAGATCCCTGCTTTAGGGGGTGAGAAGTACTCGTGCATGGTATGTATGTGAGAGACAGAATAGACAGGTCTTGTGGATGGATTGAATACAGGATGTGGGAAGGAGAATCAAAGTGGACTTCTGGGCTTTTGGCTTGAGCAGTTGAATGGGTGGTCCCATGAGGAATCTGAAAAGAGGAGCAAGCCTGAAGTGGGAATCAAGAGTTATTAAGTTTGTGATACCTACTATGAAGAAGAGATCGATGATAAACACTAGCAATGAAACTGTTTTTATCTCATGCCGTTTGTGCCTTTTTCCTTTATTAGTTAAGAAACTGTCATTATCAGATTGAGATGCGAGTTTATAATGAAGCATATGGATGTGTATTGGAGGGTATAGGTATTTTAGTCGTTTACTGTGAAGTAAGTAGCACAATCAAATATCTTCAAGAGTCAGGCCTTGTTTGTTGTTATTATGTTGTGAAAACTTCATTGGCCCCTGAGAAAGATATCCATTCCCCCCCCCACCCGCATTTATCCCAACTGGGTGTGGTTATAAGGATCATGTGTCATTTGTAATTTGTATGTTATCGTTCCGGAGAGTTCATTAATTTTTACTGTTAAAAATAGTGGCATGATAGTAGTATTCTGGGAGAACCTTCTAGAGGTGTGTAAAGCAGTGTTTAGCTGAGACCAGAATCCTGACGTCATAAGGCAGGAATCAGGAAGTTGAATGGCTTTGATGAATGAAAGTGCTGCTTGTGAAGGACAGTAACTTCACTTTTCTATTGAGCTAACAGCTTTTTATTGTAGAATTCCGATACAAAATGAGATAATAGGTTTTTCACCCCATCTCCAGAGTCATTTGAAGATAGCATTTTGACTAGATCTGCCATTTAAGTCAGTGGCCTTAGAAATAATTCATGATTTTATTTTCAAATTGAGATTTTAGGCTATTATCACGAGATGGTCATGATGCCACTGTGTTTCACTGTCATTGAACTGGGAGGAGATAATCTTTTGTATAAGATGAGTTAATAGTTTGTGGCTATTGCCATTGATTTTACCTTTTTTTAGTAAATGGGAATCATTTAAACTTAAATTCAAATGGATATATTATAGAGAGCATAACTGATTGAAAATTGCATAAAATATGTTCTCTTGCTAACAAAACGTTCCGTTTTTCCTTCTTTGTGAAACCCTGAGTCGAAATGTGCTAGTGAGTGAGGGTGTTTGTATTCCAGTGGTGTAGCTGAACCAGACAGGTCTGCAGCACAAGAGGTTATTTTTAGACACTGGGTTGCCATTTTTATCCTGCAGAAATATTCATCAGTGTCTTTCTGACAGGCCCTCAGTTTTATAAATGTGTCACACAGACCAGATTTGGTTCTTTGTCTCATTTTTCCCTCCAACTCTTTCCTTTTCCCTTTGCTTTGTTCATATAACCATTTGGAGGAGGAGAATTTTTTTTTTAATTTTAATTCATGTATTAGATACTTCAATTCACAGATTTTCAGCATCACACAGTTCATTCATCTCTCTGCAGCTGCTTACGCATTTCTGCTTATTATCTATAACGGGCAAACTATTGTAGATCATTGAGCTTGTAGGCAAGAAAAAGAGGTGTGCACGCATTGGAGGGTCTCTTCGTGGGCCCATTCAGCTTTTGGCTGCATTCTCCAGAAGTGTCATTTTATGTGTGTATTTGTATGCAGTGTGTATGTGTTTGTTTATTTGTCTTACCCAACTAGGGACTGGCATTATTTTGCATGAGCCATAGCTGCCTAAGGGCCTAGGGGTTACTCTGTGTGGCAGAGAGCCTATTGGTTTCTGTTGAAAACAAGTCCATCATTATCTCTAAATATGTACAACACATTATCATTTAATTTAGGAGATCCTTTTTTTTAAATTCTAGATGGTTGAGTAGCAGATACAACCACAGCAGGAGAATCCCTGCTATCAAGAGAAAGCAAGGGGCAACTCATAAATACAGTAAATTCATTTTTTAAAAACAAAGTATGCTCATATCTCTCCTATTTGAAAAAGATTTACTTATTTATTTATTTAGCTGCACTGGGTCTTCGTTGCGGCACATGCAGTATTTAGTTGTGGCCTGCAGGATCTACTTCCCTGACCAGGGACTGAACCCGGGCCCCCTGCCCTGGGCACATGGTGTCTTAGCCACTGGACCACCAGGGTAGGTCTCATGTTTCACTTTTATAAAAGTTTAGATTTATATCAAACATTGTTCTCAACAGTAATAATAATAAAATATAATGGCTGACACGTATAATGAGCACGTATAATGCTGATTGGAGAAGGCAACGGCACCCCACTCCAGTACTCTTGCCTGGAAAATCCCATGGATGCAGGAGCCTGGTAGGAGTCGGACACGACTGAGCGACTTCCCTTTCACTTTTCACTTTCATGCATTGGAGAAGGAAATGGCAACCCACTCCAGTGTTCTTGCCTGGAGAATCCCAGGGACGGGGGAGCCTGGGGGGCTGCCGTTTCTGGGGTCGCACAGAGTTGGACACGGCTGAAGTGACTTAGCAGCAGCAGCATAATGCTGATTATGCGCAAGGAACTGTTGTAAGGATTTGATACCCATATTTATATCCTAATCTCTTGGTTAAGTACTATTACAATTGCCATTTTATAGTTGAGGTTGTTGTGTAGCATCGACCAGGGTTATTTGTTTTTAAAAATGAGGCAACCAGGGAGACAGCATCTCACTCTCTGGTCCAGAGGATTGAGTAGCTGAGTGTAGTGCTAATGGGGCAGAAATACTTAGGTGGAATCCCTAAATCCTCAGCAAAGGAAGGAAGGAGAAATCCAAGACTTGAGGTGGGCCTGAGATGGCTTGTACGAACACTGGCGCCCCTGATCTCTGCAGCTTGGTTTCACCGTTAGGTGTGATTTGGTCCAGAATTCTCTCCTGCTGCACAGTCAGTCATCCCATGACTAAGCCTCGAGCACATACCCTCCCCATCAGGTACCGTTAGGATCCTTTGCTCCTCCAGCGTGTGTGTGCTGCTTGCTCAGTCGTGCCCAGTTCTGTGACCCCGTGGACTATAGCCCGCCAGGCTCCTCTGTCCAAGGCAAGGATACTGGTGTGGGTTGCCATTTCCTCCTCCATTTTCTGCAGGAGAAAATGTGCAAGATTCCTGGGGCTCTTTCTGACCCAGGGATCGAACCTTCATCTCCAACATCTCCTGCAGTGGCAGGCATTTTTTGCTTTGTTCTGTTTTGTTTTCACTTGGTTATATCTTAAATTAAATGAAAAATGATTTTCCTAGCTTCAGCATTGGCTTTCTAACAGACTGAGTTTCCAAGATGAGGCACATTTAGATAGTGTCTGAATAGCTCCTTTCGAACAAATGTTATGACATTTCCATCTGGTTTCTTGTACACATGCTATCCCAAATTAGAAGCTTGCCAATCTGTCAGAATACAGGTGTGGTCCATTCTTAAGGAAACCTGGTGTAAGAGAATATAAATTTACAAAAATTAGCTAAAGTAGGAGAGGGGATGTTTGCATTCCAAAAAGATTCTTAAGGCTTCTATTAAGTTAACTGGAGAGTTTGCTTCACACAGTGATTCAAAGAACAGATTGTATTTGTACAGTATATAAGTGTGAGACCACAGTTATTACCTAAAGGTAAGCTTACACATACGCTATATGGAGGACTAGGTTATGATACAGTGTCTTGCTTATTCTCAGTGAAGGTGATGGTTGTGTAATCAGGTGGCATATGAAGAGAAGACTGTGGCCCATTAAAGGCCAAGAGGCAACAAATTCAGTGTAAAATATTGCAGCAGTTCCTCGATTATTTTCAGTAGAGATGTTGCCTTCATTATTCTTATGTTATATGGTATCAGCTAACTCACCAGAAGTGGCTCTGTCTTTATTTAGTTTTTATTTTGGCTCTATTATCTTTGAAATCTAAGTAGAAGGTTCCAGGGAAGATCCTGTTTAGAGGCAACTCTGTGGAAACTTTGAGTCTGTTCGAATCTTGAGCACGGCTAGGAAAGTGACTCCTGATTAGAAAGTATTTTGTTGATATAAATTGTTGTTGTCCAATTGTCAAGTCGTGTCCGACTCTTTGCAACCCCATGGACTGCAGCACGCCAGGCTTCCCTGTCCTCCACTGTCTCCTGGAGTTTGCGCAAATTCACGTCCATTGAATCGGTGATGCCATCTAACCATCTCGTCTTCTGTCACCCTTTTCTCCTTTTGCCTTCAGTCTTTCCCCGTATCAGGATCTTTTCCAATGAGTCAGCTCTTCACATCAGGTGGCCAAAGTATTGGAACTTCCCTCATAGAATAAACCATCATCTCTTGATGCTGAATTTTACAACCCTCTTTCTCCAAGTATTACAATAAACAGTAGAAAACTGGCAAAATTCTCCTCTCAATACGCTCTTATCCTTTCTGGCCTTTGATCAGTCCTGTTTCTCTTTGTTTTCCCCGCCCTCTGGGTCTCAAGTTGGAAGAGATAAACTGAAGCCGGGAGTGTACAGTGGGCATGGCTGTCCTCTTCTCCAGAAGTAGTAGGATAGGTTCAGTTCTTTCTTTTGTTTCATTTCTGGAGTGTTTGTTACGTGTTTTTCTAGCCTAGGTTTTAAATGCTAACTGAATTAAACAGACCATCTCACTGTGGCAATAAGCACATAATAGAGCATAGTGACTTCCATAGTGTGATTCTGTGCAAGCTAGCACCTACAGAATGTAATTTTATTTTAAACTTTATAAAAGCATTATATAAAAAATACATTTAATTATTATAGAAAAATTAGATAATGCAGCTAAGTAAAAAGAAGAAAGTAAAAATTACAGCCCTCTACGTAGAGACAACTACCGTCAACTTCTTGGGCTATGTATGACCTTTTAGACTTTTTCCAACATACATACGAACATACACATATGTATGTGTAAAACTTTTTTTTATACAAAGGATAGTGATTGTACTTGTCATTCTTACTTTTGGGAATTGACTTGTTTATAAGTTAGGATTTTGATAAGCTTCTTCTGGCTCATCGTTAGATAGTAGTCATTAGAAATTCCATCTAAGGGTCTTCAGGAGAAATAAACGTTAAAACAAATATAGTCAATTTTGCTCCTCATGTTTTTTTTTCTCCATTTCACTTAGAAACATATCATAGACACCTTTCGCTGCCAAAAGCTGTTCTTTGGTGCTATAATTTTTGATAGCTGCATTGTATTTCCATTATATTGGTATATTATCATATATCATAGATATTATATATAGTAGGCATATATATAGATTACTATGTTATTATATATGCCATAATTATATACTGTATATAGTAAATATGCTACATACCCTATATATATTCTTCAATTATATATTCTGTGTAATTTATTTGTTGTTTTTGTTAAGTCAGTAGGTCACATCCTACTCTTGCCACCCTACAGACTGTAGCCCACTAGGCTCCTCTGTCTGTGGGATTTCCCAGGCAAGAATACTGGAGTGGGTTGCCATTTCCTTCTCCAGAGGATCTTCCCAACCCAGGAATCAAACCTGCATCTCCTGCTTCACAGAAGGATTGTTTACTGCTGAACCCCTTGGGAAGTGATTTATTTAGTGGTCCTTTATTGTTGAATGGTTTTGATTTTGCTATTGCAAACAGTGCTACAGTATACCAGCATCTTAAAGGTCATGTTCATTCTGAAAAACTAAAAAGGGAAGGCAATTGAGCATTAAGTTAGTTAGAGGCTAGCAGATGGCATGGAAAGGCGTGACATTTAAAGAATCGCCTCAGATGCCCTTGGTTCTTAAGGATCAATGACTAATTAAGAAAACCAGGGGCTACTGCACATCTATTAGAATCTAGTAGAATACCGAAATCTTTGAGTTGAGCAGTGAGGAATCCTAATCCTGTGAGGAACTGAAGGGGTTTTCAAATCATTAAGTAGCAGGTGATATTCATCCTTCCAGCTTACCTGTAAGGTAGATAAGTCAGTAAACAACACAACTTTTAACATTAGGCACCAGAGACCTTATTCTTTCTCTTTTCCAGCTCAGTTCAAACAATGAGACTTTGTTAAATAATTTATATTTGAACAAGTTGTGAAAACTTTCACTAGAGATCAGTGAGTTTCCACGGGTCCTCTGCAGAATAAAAAGGGATATAAGTAAACAAATGGGACTGCTGAAAAATACATGAGATTGCATGTTAGATAAGGCTTTTGTTAGAAGTTCTATTTGTAGGAGGTAGCTTCTGGAAGGGAGGAGAGTGTTTTCTTTGATTCTATAATGCTACCTAATTGCATCTGAGACTAGGGCTTATCTATGAACTTGAATAAAGCAGACTTCAAATGACAAGCAGAAAATCATTTCACTGGTCTTTACCACTTCTGGAACCCCAGTGGTTCACAGGTGAAATAAAGTTGTAAAACAAGCCTCAAGTTTTCTACCTTTCTTGTTAATTGTTTTTGGAAGAAAAATTAAAAGTTAGAAAGAGTTTTTGATTCAGTTACTCATGTTCTTTCTTTCTTGACTTCTAAAGATGAGCCAGCTACAGGTTCTATTTTATTATTGTAAATCATAACTCTGACTCAGTGCCTCCTGTTTCTGAAACTTGTGGATGTGTGTTTGTTTCTGTAGTTAAAGGTGAGGAGGAAGTCATGACCATGACTTCATATTCATCATAGTCACAGAACCATGGAGTCCTGGCTGTTCATATAATATGTGACTGCAATTAAAAGGGACGCTTGCTCCTTGGAAGAAAAACTATGACAAACCTAAACAGCATATTAGAAAACAGACATTACTTTGCCAACAAAGGTCGATATACTCAAAGCTGTGGTTTTTCCAATAGTCATGTATGGATGTGAGAGTTGGACCATAAAGAAGGCTGAGTGCTGAAGAATTGATGCTTTTGAGCTGTGGTGTTGGAGAAGTTTTCTCCATTTCACTTAGAAACATATCATAGACACCTTTCGCTGCCAAAAGCTGTTCTTTGGTGCTATAATTTTTGATAGCTGCATTGTATTTCCATTATATTGGTATATTATCATATATCATAGATATTATATATAGTAGGCATATATATAGATTACTATGTTATTATATATGCCATAATTATATACTGTATATAGTAAATATGCTACATACCCTATATATATTCTTCAATTATATATTCTGTGTAATTTATTTGTTGTTTTTGTTAAGTCAGTAGGTCACATCCTACTCTTGCCACCCTACAGACTGTAGCCCACTAGGCTCCTCTGTCTGTGGGATTTCCCAGGCAAGAATACTGGAGTGGGTTGCCATTTCCTTCTCCAGAGGATCTTCCCAACCCAGGAATCAAACCTGCATCTCCTGCTTCACAGAAGGATTGTTTACTGCTGAACCCCTTGGGAAGTGATTTATTTAGTGGTCCTTTATTGTTGAATGGTTTTGATTTTGCTATTGCAAACAGTGCTACAGTATACCAGCATCTTAAAGGTCATGTTCATTCTGAAAAACTAAAAAGGGAAGGCAATTGAGCATTAAGTTAGTTAGAGGCCAGCAGATGGCATGGAAAGGCGTGACATTTAAAGAATCGCCTCAGATGCCCTTGGTTCTTAAGGATCAATGACTAATTAAGAAAACCAGGGGCTACTGCACATCTATTAGAATCTAGTAGAATACCGAAATCTTTGAGTTGAGCAGTGAGGAATCCTAATCCTGTGAGGAACTGAAGGGGTTTTCAAATCATTAAGTAGCAGGTGATATTCATCCTTCCAGCTTACCTGTAAGGTAGATAAGTCAGTAAACAACACAACTTTTAACATTAGGCACCAGAGACCTTATTCTTTCTCTTTTCCAGCTCAGTTCAAACAATGAGACTTTGTTAAATAATTTATATTTGAACAAGTTGTGAAAACTTTCACTAGAGATCAGTGAGTTTCCACGGGTCCTCTGCAGAATAAAAAGGGATATAAGTAAACAAATGGGACTGCTGAAAAATACATGAGATTGCATGTTAGATAAGGCTTTTGTTAGAAGTTCTATTTGTAGGAGGTAGCTTCTGGAAGGGAGGAGAGTGTTTTCTTTGATTCTATAATGCTACCTAATTGCATCTGAGACTAGGGCTTATCTATGAACTTGAATAAAGCAGACTTCAAATGACAAGCAGAAAATCATTTCACTGGTCTTTACCACTTCTGGAACCCCAGTGGTTCACAGGTGAAATAAAGTTGTAAAACAAGCCTCAAGTTTTCTACCTTTCTTGTTAATTGTTTTTGGAAGAAAAATTAAAAGTTAGAAAGAGTTTTTGATTCAGTTACTCATGTTCTTTCTTTCTTGACTTCTAAAGATGAGCCAGCTACAGGTTCTATTTTATTATTGTAAATCATAACTCTGACTCAGTGCCTCCTGTTTCTGAAACTTGTGGATGTGTGTTTGTTTCTGTAGTTAAAGGTGAGGAGGAAGTCATGACCATGACTTCATATTCATCATAGTCACAGAACCATGGAGTCCTGGCTGTTCATATAATATGTGACTGCAATTAAAAGGGACGCTTGCTCCTTGGAAGAAAAACTATGACAAACCTAAACAGCATATTAGAAAACAGACATTACTTTGCCAACAAAGGTCGATATACTCAAAGCTGTGGTTTTTCCAATAGTCATGTATGGATGTGAGAGTTGGACCATAAAGAAGGCTGAGTGCTGAAGAATTGATGCTTTTGAGCTGTGGTGTTGGAGAAGACTCTTGAGAGTCCCTTGGACTGCAAGGAGATGAAACTGGTCAATCCTAAAGGAAATCAGTCCCAAATATTCATTGAAAGGACTGATGCTGTAGCTCCAATATTTTGGCCACCTGATGTGAAGAGCCAACTCATTAGAAAAGACCCTGATACTGGGAAAGATTGAAGACAGCTGGAGAAGGGGACGACAGAGGGCAAGATGGTTGGATGGCATCACCGACTCAATAGACATGAGTTTGGGCAGGCTCCAGGAAATGGTGAGGGACAGGGAGGCCTGGCATGCTGCAGTTCATGGGGTCACAAAGAGCTGGACACGACTGAGTGACTGGACAAGAACACTTAAAAAGATGCTGAAACTAGGCTCAGAAACCTTAACTAGTGGTCTAGATTCACTGACCAGAACTAGGACTAGAACCGAGGTTTCCTTACTGCTAGGCAACACACCCCTATTTTATGTAGACTACGATCTCTGTAACTGAGAAAAATGGAGTTGGATTACATGAAGCTCTTTTGAAAAGATGAGATTGAAAATGTATCTCATTGAGTGTTCATTTTGAGAAGTGTGATAGTTGTTAAGTTGCTTAGCATAATTTCCTTGGCAGTTTTGGGTTTTCCTAGACACTAGAAAGAGAATTCAGTTAGATCTCTGATGGGAGGAAAGTGTGCTTCCATGGTTTTGTCTCTACAGAGATAAGGAAAAGAAAAGAAAAAAAACCGTTGGAAACAATAGATTAGCATTCTTCACTTCCTTCCTCAAATTTGATGTTGATACTTGCCAGTCTTCAAGACATATCATAAATTGTTTACCAAACTATCTTTTGGGGGAAGTGGTTTTTAAGTTCTTTTTTATTTTTATTTTTTATTGAAATGTAGTTGCTGGACAGTGTTTTGAAGTTCCTGACCAGGCCTGAGTCAGTATGAACTTGGTTTCTCCTAGGTGTAAAGTCCCTAGGGATGTGGTGAGGCCTCTATGGCTGAAACGTGAACACTTAGACCTACAGAATTATTTAATCCTCGAAGAAGCAGAAATTGTTCGCTAGGAGACTCTGGTTCAAAATATGAGTTTATTGCAGTTACTGTGATAAACCTAGTTTGAAAGCAGCATAGCTTCTTAGTTGGGAGGGACTTAATTTATCAAGGTGATTAAAATTTGCAGTTGCTTTATTTTGGAGGAATTTACCCATTTCTCATATGAAGAATATGGTTAAAAGCTTAAACTGGGGATTTTCCTGGCAATACAGTGGTTAAGACTCCATGCCTTAAGTGCAAGGGGCACAGATTTGATCCCTGGCTGGTTGCTGACAAAGGTCCGTCTAGTCAAAGCTATGGTTTTTCCAGTACTCATGTATGGATGTGAAAGTTGGATTGTAAAGAAAGCTGAGTGCCAAAGAACTGATGCTTTTGAACTGTGGTGTTGGAGAAGACTCTTGAGAGTCCCTTGGACTGGAAAGAGAGCAAACCATTCAATCCTAAAGGAAATCAGTCCTGAATATTTATCAGAAGGACTGATGCTGAAGCTGAAACCCCAATACTTTGGCCACCTGATGCAAAGAACTGATTCATTTGAAAAGACCCCAATGCTGGGAAAGATTGAAGGCAGGAGGAGAAGGGGACAACAGAGGATGAGATGGTTGGATGGTGTCACCAACTTAATGGATATGAGTTTGAGCAAGCTCCGGCAGTTGGTGATGGACAGGGAAGCTTGGTGATGGACAGGGAAGCCTGGTGTCCTGCAGTCCATGGGGTCACAAAGGGTTGGGCCCAACTGAGCAACTGAACTGAACTTGAGAACTAAGATCCAGAGTGCCAAGGGGTCACCCCCACTACCCCAAAAAAAGTTAACCTGGATGAGTTAGGTTGAAATAATCAAATAATCTACACTAGATCCTACACACACACACACACACACACACACACACATGCATGTACCTTGGGTTGTAAAAATGCAGACCATTCAAAGAAGTTAGTATTGGAATTACCCAGTAGATTTCAGTATAACTTTCACTTTTATCAGGCCTGAGTTACATATTTAATGAACATTCATGTAGTAGACACTATTGTCCTACAAGTGTACTGCTTATAAACTAAGAAAATGTTTGATTTTAGATATCACTAAATGTGTATAATCATAAGATATGTCAAGACTAATGTTTTTTATTTTGAGGTTAAGGACTGTTCCAGTATGGACTTGTTGAAGTAACTTCAAGCCATTGTAGGCATTTACAAGATGTATGTTTCTTACATAGGCGTAGAGGGAATGTTATGGATTATGTTGAGTATAAAATATAGATTGGACAGTTGTCATTTGAATGTTGCCTGCTCCACATGAAGGAGAAAATGGAGGCAGGATCACATAGCGTGATAGAGATAAGAATCTTGTAACTCGGCCGTCAACTGATTCTTTTTCTTGCTTATTTTTGTGCAGAATGTGAGGTCTTAGTTCCTTTTCCAGGGATTGAACCCTGACCCTCAGCAGTGAAAGTGTGGAGTCCTAACTGCTGAACTGTCAAGGAATTGCCTTCCTTGGCTTATTTTATGATCTAATTAATCATTAGTATTAGAAGCAGATAAAAAGTCAGAGAACTTCAGTTCTGTCTCTTTGCTTTCAGTTATTTTGAACTTGTGAACAGTATTTAGGCTCAAATAATAGATTATCAGGGCTTTGACGTCCCAGAGGCTACATAGTCAGCCAGACTTAATGATTGTTGTGGTCTGTAAAGCTTAGAAGTTCCGTTTATTGGGTGGTGGCTCATGGGGGTGGGGAGTAAAGAGAAATGTCCGTCTCAACATGAGAAGTGACTGGGGCATGACATGCGGTCCATCCCCTGGCATGTTATGTTTGGGTAACACCCGACAAACTGCCTAGGGTTAAGGGGCTAGTTAGGAATAATGAAAAATAAAGTTGGATTCTGCATCACCAGATTAATGAGGTGGAAGCTCTTTGGACTATTTGTGTGTGTACCATGCACTGTTGCTAAATGTGACTGTTTTAATTAGTTCCACGTGTGTAAGTCAGTGTTCTGTTGTGTAGTGGGTTCATGTTCTGGGGACAGATAACGTTGTCTTCACTTTATAGAGAAACTGAGACGATAGAGGATAACTGTTGATAGCTTTGGGCTTCCCCGGTGGCTCAGCAGTAAAGAATCGGCCTGCAGTGCAGGAGACACGGGAGATGCGGCTTCCATCCCTGGGTCTGGAAGACCCTCCTGGAGGAGGAAATGACAACCTCCTCCAGTTTTCCTGCAGGGAAAATCCCATGGGCAAAGGAGCCTGGTAAGCTACAGTCCATAGGATTGAAAAGAGCCCCGACACGACTAAACGACTGACACACACACCGATAGCTTCAGACGGATGGCCGACTTGAACCTTGCTGCTCTGATTTTGGAGAAGACAGTGGCGCCCCACTCCAGTGCTCTCGCTTGGAGAATTCCAGGGATGGAGGAGCCTGGTGGGCTGCAGTCCATGGGGTTGCTGAGGGTCGGGCACAACTGAGCGACTTCACTTTCACTTTTCACTTTCATGCATTGGAGAAGGCGATGGCAACCCACTCCAGTGCTCTCGCCTGAAAATCCCAGGGACGGAGGAGCCTGGTGGGCTGCAGTCCATGGGGTCTCTGAGAGTCAGACACGACTGAGCGAATTTCACTTTTCACCTTCATGCATTGGAGAAGGCAATGGCACCCCACTCCAGTGCTCTCGCCTGAAAATCCCATAGACAGAGGAGCCCGGTGGGTTGCAGTCCATGGGGTCATGAAGAGTCGGACACGACTGAGTGACTTCACTTTCACTTTCACTCTCATGCATTGGAGAAGGCAGTGGCAGCCACTCCAGTGTTCTTGCCTGGAGAATCCCAGGAACAGATGAGCCTGGTGGGCTGCCGTCCATTAGGTCGCACAGAGTCGGACACAACTGAAGTGACTCAGCAGCAGCAGCAACTCTGGTTTTAGCACCCATGTTCTTAACCCGTTCACTTATGCCCTTTGTACTTAAATGGCAGAAGCCCACAGGCATTCCTTGGTGGGGTCTTACTAGGCCTGTGATTCCCAAGTAGTCACTACTTTGCCTCCAGCCACAATTCCTGCTCTCAACTTGGGAAACCCCTTCCCGGTCACCCTCACGTTTTGGGAATTCCCAAAGGAAGCCAGGAAAACAGTTTGAATCCACGAAACCATGCTGAAGCACCCAGATTGATGTTCTTTTAATTCTTCTACGAGTTTGCATTTTTGAAGATGTGGCAGTAACTGAAATAAATCGTTATCTGCGAAGGTTTTCAGTTAACCAAGTAAAGTGAAAGAATCAGGCAGAAGATATTTTGGGGTTTTGGTGCTACCAGAATGTATCAGACGGCCTTGCCTGGAAGTCAGCCCAGGGGATTAACTGACGTAAGTGGATTCTGCTTTTTGCAGTTCCTTCCTTTTCTCTGTTCTGAACCTCTGGGTGCTTGGAGTCTTTTGTTCTGTTTTGGTTTTGTTTGTTTGTTTTTTGAGTGGCAGATGATAACTGTCTGCAGTATTTGGCTGGGTCAAGAGAAGAGAAGGGACAGGTAGGAGAGAGACCTGTTCAGTAGGGAATCCAACAGGGCTTAGTGGGAAAGGGGCCTGCATAGACCTGGGATAGCATGTTTGTAAACTGGGCCTTTTCCTTCCATAGTAATAGACTGAGCTTGAGAAGAGATGTCTGTTTCCCCAAACCTTGAGGTTAGGGGAAATGCCCACAGTATCACAGTTGATGTATAATCTGATATTTTTTTTCCTATAAGATTTTTTTTTGTTAAAATATGGTGAGGAGGACAAGTTATAATTGTCCTTTCTTATTTTGCATCACCTTCCCTGTTTCTCTTTAATGAAAAATGCAGGAAGTTGCTGCTGCTTTCTTAACTTGCAGGCTGCGCGCCTGTCCTCTTTGTTCTTTGTTAAATATGAGCTGGCATGTGTTAGACTACGTTTGCATTTGCTCTTCGGGACTTCAGTGGTTTCTAAATTCAGCCCTGGCTAAGCCAGTTCTGTTTGCCTGAATCAATTGAGACTGCTATTTTTAGCAACAAAAGGGAATTGAAATAGCAATTTTCTTCCCATGTAATAGATCCCCAAGAGGAATACTGATGTAAGCTCTCTGTCATTTTCTATTCTCCCCACCCCCCAAAAGCACTCAGTGGAACCGCAGCTGTCATGGTTTGCGGCAGTATTAATCTTTAATCAATCCAGTGTTCTCTGCATTCAGGTGGTAGTCGGGGAGGGTGGGTAAGGGTCAGAAGGAATCTGCCCAGAATAACTAAGCTCTTCTGCATGGGCCCTGCAGTCAGAATTGGGTGGGTAGTGGCAGGGAATAGAAGAAGCTAAAAATAGCACGTTTGCTTCCAGTGTTCCATTAGTCTATTTTTGATGTTTGATATTGGTAAGGTTGATTGGATTCTTACTAAAAATATCTGTTCCTGGCAAGTTGAGGACAGAAAGAGTAGAGTATTTTTAACCTACACAAACTGAAGCATTTTTGTTGACTCTCTAAAATCTGGAGGCTGAACCCTGGTCAGTTGCCAGTATTTTATATAATCTGTTAACAAGCAAGACACTTCTGGGTGCCAAGTTGGGATATTCTTTATAGTTGTCAGTTTCCATCTTCTCAAAGGCTTGCAAATTTGGTTTTGGATGTTATATTTATATATGAAAACATAAGCCTTTTAAAATCTCCTTCCCCCAGACTGCCCCCACCTTCTTCTTCTTACTTCAGTTCTCTCGCAACCCATAGGGTTGTGGGTGATACCTGAGGCCATTGGATTATGGGTGGGCGATACCTGTAGCCTTATTCTGTGTATTGTTGAAAACTACCTACTTATTCATAGCAATATGGAATCTGAGAACACCAAGTGTTAATTGAAGAAGCCAATCTTAATGACAAGAACAGAGATCTGTCACAACTTTGGTAATTTGGCATGCTTTACTAAGCCCAAGTGATTCATCACCGCCCCGCCTTCCCCTAATCTTGCTTTGGATCTGTTCAGTTCACATCCACCCTGGCACATTTTGAGTGAAGTAGTTCTCTCTAGCATTGAAAATCATCTCTTTTCAAGGACCCCCTCAGAATCCTTTGAAAATATGTGTCTACAGATTCATTGTAAACTAAGTTAAACTTCTGAATGTGACATTTCTTAAATTTTATTTTAGACCACTGATCCATGATAATGAGAGGGGCTGAAGAGTGCTGAGGATTGCGTGCAGTGGATGATTGGGCATTTTTTCTGAAAAAAGAAAAAAAAGTAGGTGAAGCAGTGGGGAGTGTCACAAGAAGATAGTCCTTCATTCGTAATCTCCTTTTATCATGTCTCACTCATCTTGTGAAACATCATCTACTTTTTGCCAGACACTATGCTAGCCTTTAGACTGTGCTGACCCAGACCTTTATGGAAGTCTATATGATGAACGTCAAGTAGGGGAAGTACAGAGTACCAAGGAGCCAGGGAGCTATGAGATCCTGCTGGTCAGGAGGTCAAGGAAGGTCTAAAGGAGAGGAAACGTTCAAGGGAAGCCCTTAAGGATGGGAGACAGAAACTGGTGGTGGAAGTAATTTTGGGAGTAGTGGAAACCTCATTTGTGAAAAGAGAGCATGTTAACTTTGTAAGAATTAGAGAATTTTCAGCATGACCAGGGCAGTGGGTGGTAGGGGGACAGTGATGGGAGGTAAGGTCAACTCATGGAAGACCTTGTAAAGAATTAAGGGCAGTGGGAGACCACTGGGAAGGGAAGTGATGTCATGTTTGCCCAGTGGACCAGTCACTTTGGTTGCAGTGTGGAGAGGAATTTGTGCAATTTGGAGAGGAATAAGAAAGGGAGAAGGTGAGTGAGTTAGCAGTCTGTTGCAGTAGTTTTTGTGGGAAGTGAATTCTCGTAGCCCAGGTGGTGGCAATGGGGAGACATGAATAGATTTGTGTTCCAGATTTTATATAATTGGTTGTAGACAAACATTGTCATTTCTTGATGGAAGAATGAGATCATAAAAATGGTGTTTGAGTCCATGGGACTCTCAAGAGTCTTCTCCAGCCCCACAGTTCAGAAGCATCAATTCTTTAGTGCTCAGCCTTCTTTATGGTCCAATTCTCATGTCTGTACATGACTACTGGAAAAGCCATAGCTTTGATTATATGGACTTTTGTCGGCAAAGTGATGTCTCTGCTTTTTAATATGCTGTCTAGCTTTGTCATAGTTTTTCTTCCAAGGAGCAAGTGTCTTTTAATTTCATGGCTGCAGTCACTATCCGCAGTGATTTTGGAGCCCAGGAAAATAAAGTCTGTCATTGCTTCCACTTCTTCCCCATCTTTTGCCATGAAGTGATGGGACCGGATGCCATGATTTTAGTTTTTTGAATGTTGAGTTTTAAGCTGGCTGTAGCCACCACTTTTGAATTGGCTGGATAAAGGGCAGAAAGGAGCCCCTCCCTGCTGAGTCACTCCTTTAACGCAGCCTTTCTCAAAGTCCCTCAGAACACTACTTGCATTTTATTTCCTGAATTTAGTCACGTGGCTGCACCTAGCTGCTGGGGAGGTTGTATTCCAGGCCACGATTGCTGCCGAGAAGGAAAGGAAGGATGGGTACTGAGGAAGACAGTTAGCAGGCTCTGGCCCTTATGTGTATATAATGTAAGAAGGATGGGTCCCCAGGGTTGTTTTTGCATATTTCATCTTCTTTTGGTGTGGCTGTATTTAATTTTTTTGTTTTAAGAAAGCACAAAAAGCAAGCAGTACTTCTAATGTGGGTGATTTGGAAGCTGGTCTTTTTTTCATTTGGTTTTCATTGCAAAGTGGTAGAAACATCAGGGTGATAGTGCTTAGATGATGTTTCCCAGAAGACCAAACAGGAGGTGATCTTAGGCGCTGCAGTGATGAATACTTTAAAATTTTAATAGTTTTCTATATACGTGTTTTATACTAGTATTCTATTTATATTAATTGAAACTGGTGGTCTATTACCAAATCAAGTAATTAAGTAAATAGTAATTCCATTTTCTATTTAAATTTAATTTTTAAAGAATCAGTTTTAAGAAAGTATTAAGTGAGCTTAGGAAACATTGATGTAAGCAATGCTACACTGATACTTCGGAAACTAGAATAGATGGAGAATTTGTTGAATCAGTTTACACCATCTTTCTATTCCTGGTAGGAAAAGACTTCTTTTTTTGGAAAGGCAGTACACGCACATGGTTAAAAAATACTGACGGTAAGAAGAGTAAAAAATAGTAACCCCTTTCCTGTATTTCCCCAATGTCACAGAACACTGCCAAAAGACTTTTGATTTAAGATGTGCTTTATTTAGCTTCCTAAAGTGAATGATGAAGAGTTGACTACCCAGACAATATGGAGCATCCTTATAAAATTAAAAAAAAAAATTCAACTTGCGTTAAAGATTTTTCTTTTTTCTATCCAACCATGAGCTGCTATCTCTGCTACTACTGTTGCAATATTTCTTTAGCTTTAAAGCAAAGAGTGAAGTGAAGTCGCTCAGTCGTGTCCGACTCTTTGTGACCCATTCACTGTAGCCCACCAAGCTCCTCCGTCCATGAGATTCTCCAGGCAAGAATACTGGAGTGGGTTGCCATTTCCTTCTCCAGGGGATCTTCCTGACCCAGGGATTGAACCCAGGTCTCCCGCATTGCAGGCAGACACTTTAACCTCTGCGCCACCAGGGAAATGTATCTTTAAAAGCAAAGACAGGACAATCCTTGTCCCCCTCCTCCCTGCCTTAAGTAGACACATTTAATCCTTTTTTGGCATAAAGTAAAACTTTTGTGATTGACTTAAGTTTGACAGATGACTTGGTCATGTTTGTACATTATTTCAAGCATGTTACCTGTCATGACTTAGAGAACTAAAGAATTTGTCATTTCCTTTGATGGGGAAATTATACTTGATCCTCCATTGCCTGGCCATTGTACATGACTGATTATTACAGATCTGCAGTGGTGCTTATAGAGATGACTAAGAGAGGCTCTCAGTTTCCAGTTTTATTTTTTGTTTCTTTGTGCCTATAAAAATAATTTTTATACTTTTCTGTTTTTGCAGGAAAAAAAATGTACTTGTGAGGCAGTGTCTGACTTTTGTGTAACTATATAGTGCTGTATTTGGTTCTGAGAATTCTCTGAATATGGGAAAGTAATATTTTTTATCTATCTAAAAAGATCAGAGGCTGAGTTTTTAATACTTATGCAATTTAAAGTCATATTCGTTTCTGCTTAATACTTAAAGCCCTAACCATGAAATGGGTGCTTTATAGAATACCTAATGTCCACAGTGGGTCTTATGCATCATTGTAGTCTCTGTAGTCATATACATAATAGTTTCTAAAAGCTGTTAATTAGATTTAAATTTGATAGTTAATAGGAGATGATAGGGAAAAAATGTTCTTGTTGGGAGCATAAAGCCAAATCTTTTTGAGAAGTGTGTTTAGTATCTTATTCTCAACTTAGTCTACTTTAATATGTTTAAGAGGGACCTTGGGGAACTTCCAGTTTCAAAACAGGCAAGTAACAGTATTTTCTAGCCTTTTATCTCTTGGAATGTGTAGGAAGTTATTTAGGAGAATGTGTTCTCCCAACAATGAGGGGAATAAGAAACAGAAAGCACCATTTGGATGAAATGAGGGAACTTCTGAAATCCTTGATTCCGTCACAGAGAGTAAAGTTGGAAGAGTGGCAGCTTGCTTCACAGAGCAGATGTCTAAGAGTTCACAGATGGCCCGCCACTGAGAGGCAAGCAAGTCCACTGTGGACCCCAGAAAAGCACAAGGATTTAGAAGACAAGGATGAGGAAGGGCCCTGAGGCAGGTGTGCTTGTGAGTCCAAAAAAATGGGCACTGAAGAGAGCACAGGTGAGACACCAGACTGGGAACAGAGGTTAAGCGGTGAGTCTACAGACTGACAGCTGCCCAGCTGCTCAGCAGCCAAAAGACTGCAATGTGGGGAATGAAGAGATACCAAAGAGTCCTGGAGAAAATACAGATGCTGTTATCTCTATTTGGAAGAGTCCTTTTCGACTCCATATTGGATCAGTTTTTTTGACTTTAACCTTTGCTTTTTGTTGCTGTTGTTATTATAATCATACATAATGGCTTGCCTTAGGTAACTGTACAAAAAAGATCTTCACGACCCAGATAATCATGATGATGTGATCACTAATCTAGAGCCAGACATCTTGGAATGTGAAGTCAAGTGGGCCTTAGAAA
>SJYT01027762.1:167430-208403 GCA_006410635.1 Cephalophus harveyi | reverse complement strand
CTTGGCGACCCTGTGGACTGTAGCCCACCAGGCTCCTCTGTCCATGGGATTCTCCAGGCAAGAATACTGGAGTGGGTTGCCATTTCCTTCTTCAGAGGATCTTCCTGACCCAGGGATCGAACCCAGGTCTCCTGCATTGCAGGCAGATGCTTTTACCTCTGAACCACCAGGGAAGCCCCACTCTGTGAATGGCTGCAAAAACAAGAAATTGACACCCTCCCACTGCCCTGCCCCCCACCTCCCACCACTGGCCATTCCAGGAGGTATTTGCAAGATTAATAGCCTTTTTACTTTACTTCCTTACCTCCTCCCATTCTCTGTTCAGTAAAAGAATCTGGCATCCAGATCCCACAAGATGGTTATTTTGAGACATTAGTCTGCCATCTTCTCAGTCTGCTGACTTTCTGAATAAAGTCGTATTCCTTTCCTCAACAGCTCATCTGTAGACTTTTTGGCCTGTCATGTGGCAAGCAGAGCAAGCTTGGACTCAATAACAATACTGACTTGTGGATCCCCTAAACAAAGAGCTGGTTTGCCCAATGATGACCCTATAGTGAGGGCCCCAATATAGTCACCCCACCCATGCACCCTCATTGCCGTGTTATTGTCTCCAAGATGAGACAAACCAAAACAATCAAAAATAACTTAGAGGAAACAGAATAAAAGAGTAGAAGAAAGTATAAATATATAAACAAAGTTTAATTAATGTCCTCAGAGATAAGATAATGAATGTATAGTAGGAACAACCTGCTGCTTTAAAAAGAGAGCAATCAGAATAGAGAAGAGCTCTTCAGTATTAAAAAATTGACAACCTAATTTTAAAAGTCAGTACAAAATTTGGAAGATAAAAGTTGAAGAGATTTCCAGGAAAATAAGAAGAAAAGTAAAATTAATAAAGAAACCATTAAGTCCAAACACTGGTTAAAGGAAATTATAGAGGACAATGTGAGGAAGAAATTATCAAATAATATTTAATACATAAGAAAATTGCCAGAATTGAAGCCCAAGAATTTGGAGTCACATCAGTGCCTAGCACCAATGAATGGAGAAGCACCCACTCCAAGTTCTGTTACTATCAGTTCGGTTCAGTTGCTCAGTCGTGTCCGACTCTTTGTGACCCCATGAATCGCAGCACGCCAGGCCTCCCTGTCCATCACCAACTCCCAGAGTTCACTCATACTCACGTCCATCGAGTCAGTGATGCCATCCAGCCATCTCATCCTCTGTCGTCCCCTTTTCCTCCTGCCCCCAGTCCCTCCCAGCATCAGAGTCTTTTCCAATGAGTCAACTCTTCACTGGAGTTTCAGCTTTAGCATCAGTCCTTCCAAAGAACACCCAGGGCTGATCTCCTTTAGAATGGACTAGTTGGATCTCCTTGCACTCCAAGGGACTCTAAAGAGTCCTCTCCAACACCACAGTTCAAAAGCACCAGTTCTTCAGTGCTTTATAGTCCAACTCTCACATCCATGCATGACCACTGGAAAAACCATAGCCTTGACTAGACGGACCTTTGTTGACAAAGTAATGTCTCTACTTTTCAATATGCTATCTAGGTTGGTCATAACTTTCCTTCCAAGGAGTAAGCGTCTTTTGATTTCATGGCTGCAGTCACCATCTGCAGTGATTTTGGAGCCCCCCAAAAATAAAGTCTGGCACTGTTTCCACTGTTTCCCCATCTATTTCCCATGAAGTGATGGGACCAGATGCCATGATCTTCATTTTCTGAATGTTGAGCTTTAAGCCAACTTTTTCACTCTCCTCTTTCACTTTCATCAAGAGGCTTTTTAGATCCTCTTCACTTTCTGCCATAAGGGTGGTGTCATCTGCATATCTGAGGTTATTGATATTTCTCCCAGCAATCTTGATTCCAGCTTGTGCTTCTTCCAGCCCAGCATTTCTCATGATGTACTCTGCATAGAAGTTAAATAAGCAGGGTGACAATATACAGCCTTGACATACCCCTTTTCCTATTTGGAACCAGTCTGTTGTTCCATGTCCAGTTCTAACTGTTGCTTCCTGGCCTGCATATAGGTTTCTCAAGAGTCCTGAAGATGAAGTAACAATCCTAAAAGCCCCAATGACAAAAAAGCAGGTTATTTGCAAATTGTAACTAGAATGGTGAAACATTCTTTTTAAGCAATACTGGTGCAGTGAAGGGTTGTTTTAATTTTTTGTTGAAAACGATCTCCTGTTTCGAATCCTAGTGTAGACTTAAAAAAAATGCACAACCAAAAATTTGAAAATTATGTTTTATTTGGCAGACATACTGAGGGCTTAAGCCCAGGAGACAGCCTCTTAGCTCTGAGTGACTCCTCCAAAGAGTGACCCACTCTTAGCTCTGACTGTTCCAAAGAGGTAAGGGAGGAGCCAGGATATATGAGTTTTTACAATAAAAAGTAATCAAAAGATTGCTGTTAATTAAAGAAAAGCAGACTTCACAAGTTAATGAATTTAGTGCTTTTTCATGTATGGGAAGATGCCAGAGTCAGGGTTTACTGAAGTCATTCCTTTGATATGCACCCTAACAGGCCAGTATCCTGATTTTCTCCACCCTGAATCCCCTGAGGGTGCACAGTTGGGGGCAGCTGCAGTGGCTGATGGCCTGATGGCCTCAGCATCCTTTGTTTACTGATGGCAGGCAGCATTCTTTGTTCACACTAGTTAAACTACTATAAGTGAAGTTAGAATATAGACTATATTTTTAAAGATACAAAAGATAAAAAAAAATTGCCTCTTAAACTGTCACATGAAGAGATGTGATAACTAAATTTAAAATTCTGGATGGCATCCTAGAACAGAAGGACACTCAGTAACAAGATTGCCTGAAAAAAAATATGAAGTTTAGTTAATAATAATGTATCATTATTGGTTCATTAATTGTGACAAATTTTCCATAATAATGTAAGATGTTAGTAATAAGAAGAACTAGCTTGGAGTTTGAGGAACACTCTGTATTATCTTCACATTTTTTTTGTTTTTGGATAAGTCATACTTTAGTCACCTGATGCAAAGAGCTGACTCATTGGAAAAGACCCTGATGCTGGGAAAAATAGAAGGCAGGAGGAGAGGGTATGACAGAGGACGAAATGGTTGGATGGCATCACCAACTCAGTGGGCTTGACTTTGAGCAAGCTCCGGGAGATGGTCAAGGACAGGGAAGCCTGCTGCAGTCCATGGGGTCACAAAGAGTTGGACAAGAGTGACTGAACAACAAAAGCTACTTTAAAATTTAATAATTACTTTTCAAAATGTTTACAAAATGTATCTAAATGCCTTCTTGTTTGGCAACTTAGATGTGCTCCATAATGAGGGACTAGAACAAGGTCTAAAANTGGGGTCACAAAGAGTTGGACAAGAGTGACTGAACAACAAAAGCTACTTTAAAATTTAATAATTACTTTTCAAAATGTTTACAAAATGTATCTAAATGCCTTCTTGTTTGGCAACTTAGATGTGCTCCATAATGAGGGACTAGAACAAGGTCTAAAAAAACAAGAGCTTCAACCCAGGAGAGAGAGTCCGAGAGAATTCCTAAGATTAGGTTCTAGAACCATAGCTGTGCGCACAGAGCACCTATTCCAGGTTGGAATAGGATGAAAGCTGGAGTGCTCTGTGAAGGTGATCTTTAAGGGAAAGAAAACCAAAAAAAAGAAGCATGGAACAAACTGATGGGGTTGATTGTGTGGAAAAATATACTGAGAGGCCTTTAGAGATTGGGGGAACATTTGAAAGGAAAACTATGCAAATGCAAGAAAAAGGCCATTTTAACTCCAGGAGAAGAAAAACGTTGATTAGGAAAGAAAAATGTAATTCTGCTATGCAGTTTGGTTCACTAGTAGATGATATATTTTTCTAGCCACAGTAATTGTTGAATAATAAAGGATTTGACAGACTTTGTTCCTGCTCTCTGGGAGGGAGTATCTAAATCCTTGGGAGTTTCCTAAGTGATAGGGGTGTCTTTGTTATTCATGGTGGGCTCTGATAATGTATGCCAGTGAGATCGCTCTTGGTGGGACTGTTATGGAGAGCTTCAAGATGGGGGCTGGTCCTGATGGAAACACCAGCCTCGGGATTAGAAGATAGGTCACACCTTGCCCTCTGTGACTGTTCACTTGGTTGTCCTGATTTGTATCCTTCATTATAAAGCTGTAATCATGAATCGTCTAAGTTATCCTGAGTTCTGTGAGTCATCCTGGTGAATTCTTGAACCTGAGAAATTGTGAGAACCTGAACTTTGTAACCAACTAGTCACAAGTGTGGGTGGCCTAGGGATGCCTGAACTTGTGGCTGGTGCCTGCCTTGTGAGCAGTTTCGCTGTCTTTAATCTGTAGGATCTACACTCACTCTGGGCTAATATCAGAATTGAGTTACAGTATTATAATAATGTAATGACTAACTGTTGGCGGAATCTTGTGATATAACTTCATTGGAAGGATGGGGAAATTTAAAGGGGCTGAAGATTCTCTTCAACCCTAATGAGTCAAGTAATATAAAAATAAATGAATCAGGGAATTAGAGTATTACAGGATTTAGAACATGTAAAGACAAGGAGATGCAATTAAAAGCAGTGAAAATTGTTGTTTATGGGGATAGAGTAGAAAGGTGCAGAAGGATACAGGAAAAAAATCCCCCCTCCCTTTTTTTTGGTCTAAAACCTCGAAACTGTTTTCTTTTTCAAGCTAAGTTACGTATTTCTTAGATTTAAGTAAAATCACTTTAAACAGAAAGGAGCTTGACTTGTAGGCTCTCAGTAGTTCATCGGGAAATAGACTTGGACATTTGTAATGTGTGTATATAGAGGAGGTATTTAGGGGGATGTTTTTAGGAATGGTATCTAAAAGTGAGTAAGCAAAGGAAGCAGGGTAGGGCAGAGGGAGAAGTCAAACTGATGCTGGAGTCACACTAGATCCCGTGGGATGGCCATGGGATGGCCTCATGGGCCCAGGGCCCATCAGAGATCCCTAAGTGAGGTAAGGGAGCTGGATCTTTGTATGGACCGGTAATTAGGCATGTATTACCCAGGGGAGGGCTGTAGCCTTGGGCAAGGCAGCTCCCTTTGGCTGAGGATCATTCCTGGGAGATGCTCTCTTGTGCGCTGAGAGCAGATAACACTACTGGTGAGGGGGTTGCCTGAAGACCTCTGTACTGGAAGCGAGGATGAGGCTGGGACTCTTAACGGTGCCCAGTGCCCACTACAAACTCCAGAAACTGGAGAGTCTGATAAAGTTTTGATACCCATCAGACAAATGTTATAATCTCTAGTCCTGGCATATTCTAGGCTTTGCAGGACTATTTTTAAAGTGTGGTATGCTGGTTGAGGGCTTCCCAGGTGGTACTAGTGGTAAAGAACCTGCCTGCCAATGAAGGAGACTTAAGAAACATGGGTTTGATCCCTGGGTCGGGAAGATCCCATGGAGAAGGGAATGTTAACCCATTCCAGTATTCTTGCCTGGAGAATTCCATGGACAGAGGAGTCTGGTGGGCTACAGTCCATGGGGTCACAAAGATCTGCCAATGAAGGAGACTTAAGAAACATGGGTTTGATCCCTGGGTCGGGAAGATCCCATGGAGAAGGGAATGTTAACCCATTCCAGTATTCTTGCCTGGAGAATTCCATGGACAGAGGAGTCTGGTGGGCTACAGTCCATGGGGTCACAAAGAGTTGGGCACAACTGAAGTGTTTTACCTGAATGTATGCTGGTTGAGGTCACAGTTTTCACATACACACACACACACATACACACACACCAGAGTCATCTGTATTCTTTTGAAATATGTATATTACAGCCAGAAATTCTAGATGCATTAGTTGTGGTGAATTTATTGTCGTTTATTTATTGAGCTTTTTCATATTAAGGGATTTAAAAACACCAGATCTGAGAAAGTCTGATGTGGACATTGATTCAGTGCTATAATCACATATAGGATTTGCTTGCTCTACAATTGTTGAGCATAAACAGAATAATCTAGGTACTGAAGCCTCTGTGAATAGACAGGTTGAGTGGCAGACAGATTAGGAGAGTATAAGGTATTGTACTTGTATCGTGAAGAAGTTTTGATAAAGCAGGTTCTCAGGGAAATCGTCTCAGTCTTGTGTAGTTTGTAAGAGCAGCTAACTGTGAGCATCACTGGCGCATTCTGCAAGTGTCTACTGAGCACCCACCTTGTGCATCTCACACAGCAAGGAGCCTAGAATCCAGCAGAAGAATTAAGACGTGTGAGGAAGTGCGTTTCAAAGTAGAGAGTGGTAAGTGCTACAAGAGAAGTGGATGTAAAGATGTGGAAGAGAGAAAGGGTTCACTTGAAGTGATCTGAACAGTGGAGTTAGTTGATGGAATCTGAACAAGCTGTGAAGAAAGAGGCATGGAGATGAGGTTCTGGGAATCTGGAAGAGAGCAGAAAAGTTTATCACAGAGAAAAGGAAAAGGAGAGAATTGGAAACAGAAAATATGTATCCTTCTTGTGTGAAACATTAGTGCATCAGTGACAGAAATACAGTGTAAAATTTGGGTACCCATACTTCCAAAATACTCAGAAGATGAAAAGTTACAGAAATGTGCAACAGAGTTGATAATGAGGTTGGAGAACTTTTATATGATACTTAATTTCCTATAGGTGGATTCCACTACAAATGTTTAAATGCATGAGTTAAAAATGTTTCTTGTAAGCAAAATCACTGTCATAAGCATGAGTTACCTTTGAGAGGTATCAGAGAACCAATTTATTTTGAAAACTGGTAAGTAAAGGAAAAAAATCCAACATTTATCTTGTGTTTCTGTGCAAATTCTGTATCATTTGTAATCAAATAACTGATAAGGAGTTGTTTCACTATGGAAATATTCCAGCTAATAAATTAAGATGGGAAGACAGAATTCAAGTATCAGTTGAGTTCAGTTCAGTAGCTAAGTCGTGACTGACTCTTTGCAACCCCATGGACTGCAGCATACCAGGCTTCCCTGTCCATCACCCTGTCCAACTCCTGAACTTTACTCAAACTCACATCCATCAAGTCGGTGTTGCCATCCAACCATTTCATCCTCTTTGTCCCCTTCTCCTCTTGTCTTCAATCTTTCCCAGCATCAGGGTGTTTTCAAGTCAGTTCTTCATATCAGGGGGCCAAACTATTGGAGTTTCAGCTTCAGCATCAGTCCTTCCAGTGAATATTCATGGACCGATTTCCTTTAGGTTTGACTGGTTTGATCTCCTTGCAGTCTAAGGGACTCTCAAGTCTTCTCTAACACTACAGCTCAAAAGCATTAATTCTTCAGCTCTCAGCTTTCTTTACGGTTCAACTCTCACATCCATGCATGACTACTGGAAAAACCATACCTTTGACTAGATGGACCTTTGTTGGCAAAGTAATGTCTCTGTTTTTTAATATGCTGTCTAAGTTGGTCGTAGCTTTTCCAAGGAACAAGCATCTTTTAATTTCATGGCTGCAGTCACCATTTGCAGTGATTTTGCAGCCCCCCAAAATAAAGTCTCTCACTGTTTCCATTGTTTCCCCATCTATTTGCCATGAAGTGATGGTACTGGATGACATGATCTTAGTTTTCTGAATGTTGAGTTTTAAGCCAACTTTTTCACTCTCCTCTTTCACTTTCATCAAGAGGCTCTTTAGTTCTTCTTTGCTTTCTGCCATAAGGGTGGTGTCATCTGCATATCTGAGGTTATTGATATTTCTTCTGGCAGTCTTGATCCATCACCTCCACTAGCTTTGTTCGTAGTGATGCTTCCTAAGGTCCACTTGACTTCCCATTCCAGGATGTCTGGCTGTAGGTGAGTGATCACACCGTCGTGATTATCTTGGTCATGAAGATCTTTTTTGTACAGTTCTTCTGTGTATTCTTGCCATCTCTTCTTAATATCTTCTGCTTCTGTTAGGTGAACTGAACTGAACTGTTAGGTCCATACCATTTCTGTCCTTTATTGAGCCCACCTTTGCATGAAATGTTCCCTTGGTATCTCTAATTTTCTTGAAGAGATCTCTACTCTTTCCCATTCTGTTATTTTCCTCTATTTCTTTGCATTGATCGCTGAGGAAGGCTTTCTTATCTCTCCTTACTATTCTTTGGAAGTCTGCATTCAAATGAGTATATCTTTCCTTTTCTCTTTTGCCTTTAGCTTCTCTTCTTTTCTCAGCTGTTTGTTAAGGCCTCCTCAGACAACCATTTTGCCTTTTTGCATTTATTTTTCTGGAGGATGGTCTTGATCACTGCCTCCTGTACAATGTCACAAACCTCCATCCATAGTTCTTCAGGCACTCTGTCTATCAGATCTAATACCTTGAATCTATTTCTCACGTCCACTGTATTTGATTTGATTTAGGTCATACTTGGTGCTTTTCCTACTTTCTTTAAGTCTGAATTTGGCATTAAGTAATTCATAGTCAGCTCCTGGTCTTGTTTTTGCTGGCTGTATTGAGCTTCTCCATCTTTGGCTGCAAAGAATATAATCAATCTGGTTTCGGTATTGACCGTCTGGTGATGTCCATGTATACAGTCTTCTCTTATGTTGGAAGAGGGTATTTGCTATTACCAGCACACTCCCTGGTGGCTCAGAGGTTAAAGCGTCTGCCTCCAATGTGGGAGACCTGGGTTCGATCCCTGGGTCGGGAAGATCCTCTGGAGAAGGAAATGGCAACCCACTCCACTATTCTTGCCTGGAGAATCCCGTGGACAGAGGAGTCTGGTAGGCTACAGTCCACGGGGTTGCAAAGAGTCGGACACGACTGAGCAACTTCACCTTCACCTCTGACAAAACTCTGTTAGCCCTTGCCCTGCTTCGTTTCATACTCCAAGGCCAAAGTTGCCTGTTACTCTGGGTACCTCTTGACTTCCTACTTTTTCATTTCAGTCCCCTGTAATGAAAAGGACATCTTTTTGGGGTGTTATGTCTAGAAGGTCTTGTAGGTCTTCATACAACCGTTCAACTTCAGCTTCTTCAGCATTACTGGTTGGGGCATAGACTTGGATCACTGTGATATTGAATGGTTTGCCTTGGAAACGAACAAAGATCATTCTGTCGTTTTTGAGATCGTATCCAAGTACTGCATTATGGACTCTTTTGTTGATTATGATAGTTACTCCATTTCTTCTAGGGGATTCTTGCCCACAGAGTAATAGATATAATGGTCATCAGAGTTAAATTCACCCATTCCAGTCCATTTTAGTTCACTGATTCCTAAAATGTCAGTATTCACTCTTGCCATATCCTGTTTGACCACTTTCAATTTGCCTTGATTCATGGACCTAGCAATCGAGGTTCCTATGCAGTATTGCTCTTTACAGCATCAGACTTTACTTTCGTCACTAGTCACATCCACAACTGGGGGTTGTTTTTGCTTTGGCTCCATCTCTTCATTCTTTCTGGAGTTATTTCTCTACTGATCTCCAGTAGCATATTGGGCACCTACCAGCCTGGGGAGCTTCTTTCATTGTCCTATCTTTTTGCCTTTTCATACTGTTTCATAGCGTTCTCGAGGCAAGGGTACTGAAGTGGTTTGCCATTCCCTTTTCAGTAGACCACGTATTGTCAGAGCTGTCCACCATGACCCATCCGTCTTGGGTGGCCCCACGTGGCCTGGCTCACGGTCTCACTGAGTTAGAAAAGGCTGTGGTTCATGTGATCAGTTTGTTTAGTTTTCTGTGATTGTGGTTTTCATTCTGTCTGCCCTCTGATGGAGAAAAGATTAGAGGCTTATGGAAGTATCACCATCTTGTAGTCTCTAATTAAATATTGTATCTCAGTGGTGAACATCAATGGCTGCTTATGTAACAAAAAGCAAAATTAGCAAACTTTGTGCCTCCTGATAGAAGTACATACGATCACTTATATAAAGTATTCTTACCCAAAAAATTAAACCTGAATTTGATCACCTAACTATTAGTGGACAGAGAAAGTGAAAGTGAAGTCTCTCAGTTGTGTCCGACTCTTTGCAACCCATGGACTGTAGCCCACCAAGCTCCTCAATCCATGGGATTCTCTGGGCAAGAATACTGGAGTGGGTTGCCATTTCCTTCTCCAATTAGTGGACATAAGAACACGTTAAATGACATCAGGAGGATGCAATCAGCTAGTGACAAGCTGGTTAAGTTAAATGTATGATCTACTATATTCAACAGATGCCAGGGAGCGGAGAAGGAGGGAGGCTGAGGGAGAAAAAGAGAAGCCAATAGAGCGGATAGAAAATGGCAACCTACTCCAGTATTCTTGCCTGGAGAATTCCATGGATGGAGGATCCTGGTGGGCTATAGTCCATGGAGTTGCAAAGGGTTGGACATGACTGAGCGGCTAAGCAGAGAGCTGATAGAGGGGGAGAGATAGAGATGGAGACAGACATAGATATGATTTCATAACCTGTTTTATTATTTCATATTCTATTCTGATTATGAAAGATATGACTAGGAAGAATTTAGATGTTTGCCATATTTCTGAATAGTAAAAGTAGGGAAAGTGTTAGTCGCTCAGTCATGTCCAACTCTTTGTGACCCTGTGGACTGTAGACCACCAGGCTCCTCTGTCCATGGAATAATTCAGGCAAAAATACTGGAGTGGGTAACCATTCTCTTCTCCAGGGGATCTTCCTGACCCAGGGATTATGACCCAGGTCTCCTGCACTGCAGGGAGGTTCTTTACCGTCTGAGCCATAGGGAAGCCCATTTCAGGATGCTACTCACAACCATGCTATGAATTTGTTAAACACGGTCCAGTATTTTAGAGGTAAGATACCTTGGTGTGGTCTGACCTGTTACCATTTTCAGATGTTTATGCTACATAAGGTTTTAGAGCTTTAAAGAGAAATATGCTTTCTCGTAGAAGAAATAGATATTATTCGATTTTTACTACCTATAAATATATTTTAAAGTTTTTAAATGTACAGTAGGCATAATGTGTACTTAATAGTATAGCTCCATGCATTTTTACATACACATATACACATCAAGATATAGACTATTTCCTACATCCTGAAGGTTCCCTTAATGCTTTTTCCCTGTCATCTACCCCATTACCTAGGATTAGCCAATATTCTAACTTCTATCGTTATAGATTAGTTTTTCCCTTTTTGGAATTGGATAAATGGAATCAAAACAGCTTATACACTTTTATTTCAGGCTTTTTTTGCTCAATATAATGTCTGAGAGATCTGTTCATCTTTTGCATGTATTAATAGTTCTTTTATTTAAAAATTGCTATTTAGTATTCTGTTGTGTAAATATACCTTAATTTACTCATTCTCTTGTAGTTTAATAATTGGACAACTGTGCATCAATAAAGCTACCATGGACATTGTTTTGATAGACATGATGTTTTTATTACCTCTGGGGAATTGTTAGGTCATAGGTAGGCACGTTTATTTCTGGACATAATGCAGAGTCATTTTTCCAAAATGACTGTGTCAATTTATAGTGCCACCAGCATTGTATGAGAGTTCTAGTTGCTTTACATCCTTGTCAGCCCTTGGAAGTGCAGTTTTTTTATTTTTAGCTTTGTGCTGGGTATTCATTCCTAATAATGAACCACTGGTAATTGCTCCATCTTTTACATCAAAGTATAGTTTACCCGTGAGCAGCATGGCCAGTTAGGGTCATGGACCCTCCATGCAGTTGAAAATCAAAGTATAACCTGGCAGTTGGCTCTCAGTATCTTGAGATTTTACTTCTGAGGTTTCATATCTGTGGATTCAACTAACCTTGGATCATGTAGTACTGTACTATGTATTTATTGGAAAAAACCCGCATACACATGGACCCTTTGTGTTCAAAGCCGTGTTGTTCAAGAGGCAGCTGTATCACACAGGCCCTCTCGTGTCTAATTGGTGGGTCTTAACTATGATCAGTTGGAGAAGGAAATGGCAACCCACTCCAGTGTTCTTGCCTGAAGAATCCCAGGGATGCCGGAGCCCAGTGGGCTGCCATCTGTGGGGTCGCACAGAGTTGGACAGGACTGAAGCGACTTAGCAGCAGCAGCAGCAGCAACTGTGATCAGTTCTACATCGTGATTCTGAAACTAAACTGTTACTCTTTTCTTCTCTCAGTTGTCACAGGTAGTACTGATGGAATTGGAAAATCGTATGCAGAAGAGGTAAGTAATTTTCAAGACTTTTCTTTTTGGTATAAAAATATAAGAACAAATATAGAATGCTCTCTTACAGTAATTTTGCTTTTGAAGTTGAAAGCACCAATAGAGCATTATACAATATAATAGAGGTACTTTGTTTCTACCTTGTTAGCAATTCTATGCTTAAACACAACTTTAAAACAACTTTTGGGGCAAAATGTGTGTAAAACGTTTTGTCCTGGTAAGTTGGAATTGTGAACATTTTAGTGTAATTTTATTTTATATTGTGTAACTATGGACCATTCTCAGTCTTTAAAGTTAATTGCTTTGGATTATTTTCCAAAAGGTAGATAGATAAATTATTAGAGAGTGATTAAATCTGCAGACTAGCCCATGGTATCATTTTCACAAGAAGGACTGTGACTGACAGATATTGACAGACACCCTCGGAGGATTCCAGTTGTCTGTAATGTAACTGAAGGGGAGGACATCATAATAGTTTGAACAAAACTGTACAGACCAGAAGCACTGGCCGGGCTGTTAAGGCATGCAGTCCTGGTTCCACAGAGGCATCGATAGCCTGAGATATTGTCTGACTGTGGTGGAGATCCTGGCCGATCCACTGACTCTCTCATTTATCCTTTCAAAAGCGTTTTTTTAAAAAAATCCTTTGGTTTCTCAGCCTTCTGTTTTTAATACAAAATCTACAGAAAAGTTTCAAGAAGAATACAGCAAGCACTCATATACCTTTCATCAGGATTCACCCGTTGTTAACATTTTGCCCTGTTTCACTTTATCATTGTAATTTGGTGGAACCATTTGGGACTTAGAGGCATTGTAACAACTCACCCTTAAAGATTTCAGCATGAAGCGTCTGAAAACTGGAATGTTCACTCTTGTAACCACAGTCCAGTGATCACACATGGGATACGAAGTTTAACTTGACACCATATTAATGTACGATATACACTCCGTATTCAAGTTTCCCCGTTACCCCAATAGTGCCTTTTATAGAGCTTTTTGTATTCCAGAGCCATTTAAAGATTATGCGTTGCATCTAGATGTCCTATTTCTTGACCAGGAGAGCTCCCTAGCACCCTTCGTCGCAGGGCCCCCGCACCCAGCTTTTTTGCCTTTTTTCTTTTGTAACAGTGGCATTTTGGGAACATCCAGGCCAGTTGTTCTGTAGATTACTGTTTGGGTTTGTCTGATTGTTTCCTCGTGACTGTGTGTGTGTGTGCTCAGTTCCTCATGATGCGGTTCAAGGTAAATGTTTTTAGCAGAAATGCCGCACAGGTGATAAACATTTTTTAGCAGGAATGTTACACAGGTGATACTGTATTCTTTTGAGTTTCTTGTATCAGGAGCCACAAGAAGTCCATTCGTTCCTTTATTGATTATGTTGAGATAAATCACTTAAGATGCTCTCTACCATAATTTTCTGTTATAAAAGTACCTTTTCCCCCTTTGTAATTAATGAGGAATCTGTGGGATGATTCTTTGCACGCATACCTCATTTCTCAACAATCTTCCACCCCAGCATCTGTTGCTGATTTTTTGCCTAAATTAGTTATCGCTAGGGTAGTTTTAAAACGGTGATTTTTAAATGGTATCTTTCCTTTTGCGATTATACTAGATGCCATTTTTCAATAGATAGGGTCTTTTCCTTGTTCTTTCTCTCCCCATTAATTAAAAAAAAAAGACTCTCGGTATATATTTGTAGGTTTTTTATAGTGTTTTTATAAGAGATTAATTCAGCAAGTTATTACCAATCTTAATTATTTTTTATAAAAAAATGTTCCATATCTTCTCATTTGCTATACCACTTTTTATTTAATAAAAGCTGACTTTAGGATTTAGGACTGGAAAATTAGTTTACTAAATCATTTATGGTTCAGAGCACATAATTTATTCTCATTTATATACTGTCTGTAGTAGTTCACTAAAAATTCTGTGTATATCAGTGTTTTTTCTTCTGCCCCTATATTTATGGGTCTCTGGGGATAGAAACCACATTCCTATAAATCTTACTCATTTTGTGCAATACTTATACAGCACCGGCGAAGTACACAGGAGGTACTCCTCAGGAAATTCTTTATTAAGTCATCCAATTAACTATCTTAGTTTGCCTTTGTAGTCCATAAAGTATAGTATTTAAATAAAAACTTTAAAATTGATTCTATTTTTATGAATTCCCAACATTTTAACTGTAGTTTCCTTTGCCAGTTCTATAGTCTTCATGTACCCAGTCTAAGACAAAAACTTTTAAAGCTAATTTTTAAATTAAAGAAGTAATAGATACTTATGAAGAAAAAAATTACTATGGACAGGTACAAAGTAAAAGTCTTCCTTTTTCTAAAACCCATTGACTTTTGTACACTAGCTTGACTGAGAAAGATAATTCTTTGGGGAATCTTTTTGTAAAGTCTTCATTTTGGTTTGCCCATTCATTACACTCAGGGATGAATTTGTTTTTTAACTTGAATTATCATACGGGCCAAGTTTCCTTAAAATGAGACTATATCTAATTTACATTTTAAAGTGAAACAGAGATGTGATTCAGCCTTTCGGTGTCTTCTTTTATTGTTTCAGTTAGCAAAGCGTGGAATGAAAATTGTCCTTATCAGCAGATCACAGGACAAACTGAACCAGATTTCCAGTGAGATAAGTAAGTCCTCACGTCACCCTTCCCCTGTAATCACAAAAGGAGTACAGGTAGCCTAAATTTAATGTTTTCAAGCAGATATCTAGCATTAATGTATTTATTTATGGTTCAGAAAGCTTCTTTTTTTGTTTTTGTTTTTGCTGTTAATGGGGTGTTTCAAAGGTGGATCAGTTTTTTCAAATTAATATAGTACTATTATAAGTTGCTTAAAATGTGCTTTACTGACTCATTTAGGTTCTTTTGTGAAGAATCCGATTCTCGGATTATGTTCTCCTTAAACATCTGCATTCTTTCTCTGTTGCTCCTTTTAATTATTCTAACTTTTTTTTTTTGCTCTTTGACTTCAGTGTCTTTATTTACTGGCCATGCCACGGGGCATGTGGGATCTTAGTTCCCCAACCAGGGGTGGAACCTGCACCCCTGCAGTGAAAGTACAGAGTCTTAACCACTGGGCCACCAGGGAAGGAAGTCCCTGACTTCATTGTCTCTAAATGTGTATCATATACCACTGAGGAAAAGTGCAAAAGGCTAGCATATATACATGTGAGAGAGAAACTATTTTGGACTTTTTTCTTAGACAGCTGTGCTTGAGACCTGAATTATAATATGACAAAAACTCTTTTCAACTGACATCTCATTAACCAACCAGATGGTTAAACCAATGCTGTGCATTTCCTTGGTAAAATGTATTAACTCATGTTCCTAATATGCTGTTTGTGGCTGGTAGGCTTCTCAGTATGATGCTTGTGTACTTTTATTCCTATGGGTCTAATGGTTTACCTGTTAACAGTTTTATTTGTTTTCAGACTTACTTATGCCAGGTGCGTTTGTTATTAAGCATTCTGTACACCGATGAATTATTAGTGTAAAAGGGAGAGTACGATAGCCAAGTTGAATGCTCTGAAAAAAAGTGAGAAAAGCAAGTTCTTTTAGAAATTGGCTGTCAACTTAGGGGAAAACAAGAAAAATGTAAAATATTGGGGAAAAAATGGTTTGGACTGTTTCATATGTGTTAAAGTTTTTGCTGCATTAAGAACTGAGACTGCAGTTATAGATAATGTGTTATGGGTGTGGGGTGTTGTATATGTAAGAAAGACTGGAATTCCAGACTGCAGATTCAAATTCAGATAAGGACTTGGTCTCCTACACAGCGGATTGGTGAATGAATTATACTTACTCATGGTGTCAGTCCGGAGAAGGCAATAGCAAGCCACTCCAGTACTCTTGCCTAGAAAATCCCATGGATGGAGGAGCCTGGTAGGCTGCAGTCCATGGGGTCGCTAGAAGTCGGATGCGACTGAGCGACTTCACTTTCACTTTTCGCTTTCACACAATGGAGAAGGAAATGGCAACCCACTCCAGTGTTCTTGCCTGGAGAATCCCAGGGACAGGGGAGCCTGTTGGGCTCCTGTCTATGGGGTCGCACAGAGTCGGACATGACTGAAGCGACTTAGCAGCAGCAGCAGCATGGTGTCAGTCAAAATGGTTATAATGTGTGCTTATCAATTTCTAGAATTCTTGCTTTAACTGACTTCTCTGAGTATCCAGCTAAAAAACTGCCATAATTCTTTCAGAAGAGAAAGGATTTCTACTGTATTTTTCTGTTTTCCCAGCTTTATTGAGATATAATTGACATATAATATTATGTAAGTTTGTATATACCATATTATTATTAACATTGCTATCTACTACTAACATTTATGTGAAGGTGAAGGTGAAGGTGAAGTCGCTCAGTCGTGTCCGACTCTTTGCGACCCCATGGACTGTAACCTGCTAGGCTTCTCCGTCCATGGGATTCTCCAGGCAAGAATACTGGAGTGGATTGCCATTTCCTTCTCCAGGGGATCTTCCCAACCCAGGGATCGAACCCGGGTCTCCCACATTGGAGGCAGACGCTTTAACCTCTGAGCCACCAGGGAAGTTTATGTAGTATGTTATTATTTATTTATTCCTCACATGTATTATCCTCTTTGATCCTTCAAGCAACCTTGTGAGGTGTATATTTTGTTATTATTTCTACTCAGACCATAGCTGGTCCTGTTGGACAGATTACACGTTGAGACACTTTAGGTGAAAAACAGATCTTTGTAATATAAAGTATATTAAAAAAATTTGAAAGCCCTGTTGAGGGCATAGATCTTTGCAAAAGTGAGATATCCAATATGTCTTTGGTATTTAAGGATTTTAACTTTCAAAGTTTCAACTATGTAAATGCAACCTTGGAGGTCCAAGACATAGAGTATCTTGCAGGTTTGCTGAGGTGTGAGTTTGAATTAAGGAGTGCTCCTGTGACAGTAAGGAGTCTGAGGCATTTACTTAATGCAGTAGGTGATGTTAACGTATTGCCTGGGTCTTAGTACTGTTTCTTACTTAGTTACTTGTAGTTAAATGTGTGTAATAACTCTTACAGTGATAAAAACATTGTGTGTATGTTTGTGGGGAGTGTATGTAAAACTCTTAGTGAAAGCACTTAGTAGTTGCTAGAAATAAAGGTTCATAGGCTGAAAATAGAAGCTTTTGATTAAATGGAACATTGAATTTTGAAATGCTGTACTATGAATGACTCCACCCCCTATTTGATACAGAACCAAGAAAAGCTTCCTCATGACACTCACAGCAAGTGCTCCAGGCTGTACAAAAATTGCCCCATGAGTCAGAAGATATACTTTAATGGCATTTGAGAATTTTGTTAACTTGTGATATGAGGTGACACATGAATGTGGGCAGAAATGTGATTCTGGAAAGAGACAGGATCCTGTTCAAACATTCTTCATGCAGAAACAGATGGTGAAGGCACTGAAATGACCTTTATTATGAGGAAAAAAATGTTTTTAGTTCTTGAAAATTTTGAAAAATATTTTTCTGGGCATAATATAAATTTACTGGGAGAGGTGATATCAGCAAACCAGGTCATCTGTTCTAGGCTGAAAAAATAAATACACAGAGGAGATTTATACGTTTGTATAAGTTTTCAACTCAGCTGTAAATCATCTGTGAGGGGATCATATTTTCCTGGACGTATGTATTCCAGAAGAAGGAAGGACCAGAATTTAACATTGGCAAAGACAGACTGACTCTGTTTGTGCCTTCAGCAAATCTTTATTGAATGCCTGTGTACCAGGTTCTATGTCAGGCCGTCAAGATACAGTAGTGAACAAGATACATGCAGCCGTTGTGCTCGTGGAATGACATGAAAGTGGAGGATACAGAAAAAAATAGGAAGAAAATAATAAACAAAACCAAAGACCAATGATTACAGTTTATGGTAAGTACCGTGAAGGAAATAAATAAGGGGCTGGAGAAAGAAAACAGGGAGTTCTTATATTGTAGCAACACAGTGAATTTTATGACTGGAGGACTGATAAAGGGCTACATTAATGACCGCTTGTCCATATAATAAGCAAGTTGGTGCTTCAGTGAAGAGATGTCTGCTGGGCCCTCCTGGGGGTGTGGTGGTGGAGGGATTGTGTGTGCAAATTGCCACGGTAGATCCACTCCAACATTTCTACTTCCTTAAACCTTTGTGTTCTTGACTCTACTTTATGCCTTGAAAAGTTGCGGCCTCTGTAGCTCAGATGGTAAAGAATCTGCCTGCCATGCAGGAGACCAGGGTTTGATCCCTGGATCGGGAAGATCCTCTGGAGGAGGGAATGGCAATCCACTCCAGTATTCTTGCCTGGAGAATCCCATGGACAGGAGCTTGGTGGGCTACAGTTCATGGGGTCATGAAGAGTTGGACATGACTGAGCAACTAACACTGCTTACTACTACTACTATTTTATTAGCTGAGCCGTTTAAAATCCTAAAAGATGAGGCTGTGAAAGTGCTGCCCTCAGTGTATCAGCAAATTTGGAAAACTCAGCAGTGGCCACAGGACTGGAAAAGGTCAGTTTTCATTCCAGTCCCAAAGAAGGGCAATGCCAAAGAAAGTTCAGACTCCATTTATTTGTGCTCATTTCACATGCTAGCAAGGTAATGCTCAAATCCTTTAAGCTAGGCTTCAGCAGTGCATGAACTGAGAATTTCCAGATGTACAAGTGAGGTTTATGAGAGAGGAACCAAAGATCAAATTGCCAACTTTCCTTGGATCATGGAGAAAGCAAGGGATTTCCAGAAAAACATCTCCTTCTGCTTCATTGACTATGAGAAAGCCTTTGACTGTGTGCATCATAACCAATTGTGGAATCTTAATGAAATGGGACTATCAGACCACCTTACCTATCTCTTTAGAAACCTGTATGCAGGACAAGAAGCAACAGTTAGAACCTTACTGGTACAGCTGACTGGTTCAAAACTGGGAGAGGAGTATGACAAGGCTGTATATTGTCACCCTGCTTATTTAACTTCTGTGTGGAGCACATCATGCAAAATGCCAGGCTGGATGAATCACAAGCTGGAATCAAGATTTCTGGAAGAAATGTCAGTAACCTCAGATATGTAGATGATATCACTGTAAAGGCAGAAAGAGGAACTAAAGAGCCTCTTGATCAGGGTGAAAGAGGAGAGTGAAAAAGCTGTCTTAAAACTCAACATTTAAAAAACTAAGATCATGGCATCAGGTCCCTTGGCTTCATGGCAAATAGAAGGGGGAAAATTGGAAACAGTGACAGATTTTGTTTTCTTGGGCTCTAAAATCACTGCAGACAGTGACTGGAGACTTGAAATTAAAAGATGCTTGCTCTTTGGCAGGAAAGCCGTGACAAACCAAGACAGCATATTAAAAAGCAGAGACATCATTTTGCCGACAAAAGTCCATATAGTCAAAGGTATGGTTTTTCCAGTGGTCATGTACAGATGTGAGAGCTGGACCATAAAGAAGGCTGAGTGCCGAAGAACTGATGCTTTCGAATTGTGGTATTGGGAGAAGACTCTTGAGGATCCTTTGGACAGCAAGATCAAACCCGTCAATCCTAAAGGAAATCATCCCAGAATATTCATTGAAAGGACTGATGCTGAAGCTGAAGCTCCAATACTTTGGCTACCTGATGCCAAGAGCTGGCTAACTGGAAAAGAAGATTGAGGGCAGAAGGAGAAGGGGCAACAGAGGATGAGATGGTTGGATGGCATCACCAACTCGATGGACATGAGCTTGAGCACACTCCAGGAGAGAGTGGAGGACAGAGGAGCCTGGCGTGCTGCAGTCCACGTGAGAGCAAAGAGTTGGATACAACTTAGCAGCTGAACAACAACAGCAATGTTATTAAATATGGACCATCGTGGAGTCGAAGTTACCTCTTAAGAGCTCTTTTCAGCTGTAGAAACTAACCTTTAAATCCTAAATCCTTCACAAGTGATCCATGTAACCGATCCCTGGGTTGGGATAATCCCCTGGAGAAAGGAATAGCTACCCACTCCAGTGTTCTTGCCTGGGAAATCCCATGGACAGAGGAGCCTAGTGGACTATAGTCCTTGGGGTTGCAAGAGTCGGACATAACTTAGCGACTAAACCACCACCAGTCTGGTGTTATATTTTGTTTTCCTTAGTCTAATACTCATAGAATCTGTTCACACCCAGATTTTTCCAGATCTCTACATTTTTCCATATTTCTACCAATACATACCAGTTCTATACCAATTGTATATAAAAAAAGAACTTGACAGCTATTTTTGTGTATAAGTTATTACTTGGTGGATTAGACTTTGTACTTGTGCTTCCAGAGAATTTCAGTATCTAACCCTGTTATGGATGGTGATAAAGGATGTTCTGGGTGGTAATAAGCCCTCCTCAGCTAGGTCTTGAGTAGAAGAGGCATTCTGCTGCAAATGAATTACCCTTATATTTATGGTGAGGTTTTTCCAGGATTTTTAAGCCAGGGAAAGCTAATCTCTTCAGAGACAAGAGAGCAAGCTATTTCTCTTTCCTGGTAGGGCAAGCTCAGAGTAGCATTGCAGGGGCAGCGTGCGTGTCATTTCTTTAGCCCAACAGAGTTCACGCAGATATCCTCATCCCCAGTCTCAGGGTCTCAATCTTTCTCACTCTGCTTCACTTTCGTCCATGGAACGTGGTGAGTCTGTGAAATTCAGCTTCTATTGTAATTTGGTAAATGACACACTCAAATCAGGGATGTTAGTGAAGCGAGCTCTGTGGCTATAAGACATAAAAGTTTTTACCGGGGTTGCCATAAAAATTCTCTGCACCTAGATCATAAATGTGATCTCGAAAGCCTGAAGACCCAAGCTTGTCCTTTCTTTCTGTTAGAGCCGCATGTCGTTCAGAAGAAGCCCCATACCGCAGTCTTTGTTTCTTATTGAAGTTTTAGTTGAAGGATGATATTATATGTTAGAGGTATACAGGATGGTGGTTCGCAATTTTTAAAGGTTATACTCCATTTACAGTTATTATGAGATGCTGTCTGTATTCTTCGTGTTGTACAAGATAGCATTGTAGCTTATTTCACATACAGTAGTTTGCATGTCTTTATACCCTACCGCTGTATCACCCCTTCCCTCTTCTGCCTTCCCACTGATAACCATTAGTTTCTTCTCTTTCTTTGTCTTGTTCTTTTTTGTTATATTCACTAGTCTGTTGTATTTTTTTAGGTTCCACATATAAATGATATCATACAGTATTTTCGCTCTCTGATTTATTTCACTTAGCATAATATCCTCCAAGTCCATGCATGTTGCTCCACATAGCAAATTCCCATTATTTTTTATGACTGAATAGTATTCGTGTGTGTGTGTGTGTGTGTGTGTGTGTGTGTGTGTGTGTGTATGTGTGTGTGTACTCCCTCTTTGTCCATTCATCTGTTGATAGACACTTAGCTTGCTTCTGTATCTTGGCAGTTTGTAAATAATGCTATTGTGAACACTGGGGTACATGTATATTTTCAAATGGATTTTTTTTTTCCTGATATATACCCAGGAATGGAATTGCTGGGTCATAATGTAGTTCTGTTTTTAGTGTTTTGAGAATCCCCCATTCTGTTTTCCACAGTGACTGTGCCAATTTACATTCCCACCAGTAGTTCAGGAGGGTTCCCTCTTCTCCACATCCTCACCAACATTTGTGATTTGTGTTCTTTTTGACGATCACCATTCTGACAGGTGTGAGACGATGTCTCCTTGTGGTTTTGATTTGCTTTTCCAGGCTTTGTAGTTATCATTTCTTCCAAACTGAAAGGTCTGTGCCAAGGAGCTGCTTGGTCTCTTAAGGCACTTCTTCAGTAGACACCTGAACGACGGGCAGCCACCATTAATAGTGATGCGGCTGCATGAAGTCAGGCCAACATGAAAGTCTCTTGAGGCCTGTATTTTGGGCTTCCACTCCTGATACCAATTTCTGTACAAGCCAGAGTTCAGTCAGGAAACAGAAGCCAAGCAAGTTTGTTTAACCAGGCTAGCTTGTCTCTCTTCATGCTCACACTCAGTCATATCCGACTCGTGTGACCCCATGGACTGTAGCCCACCAGGCTCCTCTGTCCGTGGGATTTCCCAGGCAGGAATACTGGAGTGGGTTACCATTTCCTACTCCGGGGGAATCTTCCCGGCCTAGGGAACCCGTGTCCCCTGCGTTTCCTGCATTGCCGGTGGATTCTTTACCACTGAGCCATTGGGGAAGCCCTCTCTCTCCAGCTTTTAAACTCACTCCAGTGGGTAAATTTACCCTTCTTTCTTCCTTGTCTCACTGGAGAAGTCTTTCCTGAATGCAGGAAAGGAGGAGACTATAAAAGAAACCAAGTGGAGAGAAATAGGGCTCCTCTCACCATCTGACTCTCTACTGTTATTATGTAAATTTGGGGATTCTGTGCCTTGAGATGTAATTGCTTGTGTACGTGGAGGACAGCCTACTCATCAAAGCTCTTCAGAAAATAATTTAAAAGGATTATATATAATATTGTAGGGAACTAAATGTTTCGCCAGCAGTGGTTAAATGCTTTCCCAGGATTGACTGCTTTGATGAAATTACAGTTCTTTTAAGGATACCTGTCACTTGTTGAATTAAGACAAGCTGAAAGTCATCACACATATAATAAGCTTATTTTATTATCTTTGTTAGCCAGGATTATGAATATATTAAGTATTTTTATTGATTTTGATTTGTCAAAGAAAAAAGACTCCTGGATAAATGTCAAACTCTGAGTTGAGTTGTGCTTTACTTGCAGTAAAGCACAGTGCAAGAGAGACTGGCTTTCAGAGCAACCTGATGGTGCATAGAATATAGAGAAGGAAATGTTAATAGTTCATATTATTATGCAGCAATCGATAATTCTCATTGCATACAGTTTAATCAACTTTGATTTCAAAAACACATTTCTGTCTTTGATTAAAGAAAGTGAAAAAAAGTGAAGTCGCTCGGTTGTGTCTGACCTGTGGCGACTCCATGGATTGTAGCTTGCCAGACTCCTTCTGTTCATGGCACTTTCCAGGCAAAAATACTGGAGTGGGTTGCCATTCCCTTCTCCAGGGGATTTTCCCAACCCAGGGATTAAACCCAGGTCACCCGCATGCAGGCAGACGCCTTACCGTCTGAGTCACCACAAATACGATGTCTCTTTTGTGTGACTTATGTCAGGGTGAAAACCTTTAGGATGGCCCCAAAATTTCATGACTTTATTTCTTCAAATGTAAAGCTTTTAGAAAACTTACTGGTAAATCTTCCTGGTAAATAGTCGACAGAAGAATAAGTTAAGGTGAACAATATCAGTTTCACTTTTTCAGTCTTTACCTATGATCGTATCTGTGCAGTTAAAGTGCAGATTTGACCCAAAATGTTGGACCCATGTTTTTTTGATGTGACATCAGTATTGTTAATATGGAGCTTTACTGTATTTAGCTTTTTCATCTAAGGAATATGAAACGTTCTTGAACACCTAAAGATCTTTTTGTTTTATCTTTAATAAAACTAGAACTGTATGATTGTAGGAATAGAGTTAATCTAATGTATCCCCTAGAATCACATATCTCTTTTATCACTTCTGTAGTACCAAAAATATCTTTATTGCCCTTTGAGTTCACCTATTTCAAGGTCATAAGCCATCAGGAACCAAGAAGACCATCCAGTATGCCTCTACCGATTTTGCCTGTTTGTAAGATCATATGGCCACAGGACTGGAAAAGGTCAGTTTGCATTCCAATCCCAAAGAAAGGCAATGCCAAAGAATGCTCAAACTACCGCACAATTGCACTCATCTCACACGCTAGTAAAGTAATGCTCAAAATTCTCCAAGCCAGTCTTCAGCAATACGTGAACCGTGAACTTCCTCATGTTCAAGCTGATTTTAGAAAAGGCAGAGGAACCAGAGATCAAATTGCCAACATCTGCTGGATCATGGAAAAAGCAAGAGAGTTCCAGAAAAACATCTATTTCTGCTTTTTGACTATGCCAAAGGCTTTGACTGTGTGGAGCACAATAAACTGTGGAAAATTCTGAAAGAGATGGGAATACCAGACCACCTGAGCTGCCTCTTGAGAATGGGATTTCTTTGGAAGGAATGATGCTAAAGCTGAAACTCCAGTACTTTGGCCACCTCATGCGAAGAGTTGACTCATTGGAAAAGACTCTGATGCTGGGAGGGATTGGGGGCAGGAGGAGAAGGGGACGACCGAGGAAGAGATGGCTGGATGGCATGTTGGACTCGATGGACGTGAGTCTGAGTGAACTCCGGGAGTTGGTGATGGACAGGGAGGCCTGGCGTGCTGTGATTCATAGGGTCACAAAAGAGTCGGACACAACTGAGCGACTGAACTGAACTGAAGATCATATTACCTATGATCTTACTCCAGGTTCCCCAAGTAACTCAGTGTTGTTGGCCTTTAGAAAGTGACATTCTGTGATCCCCGTAAGACTCCCTTCAAGTCATAGAGGAGGTACCAGGATGGTTTACTGAGAGGTCTTTGAAACTTTCTTTCCCTATATGGGAGTGTAATCCTTGTTCCTTACTTGTGGGCTTGTCATGCCTAATTAAGTGAGATGTACTATTAAATGAAACATTTCTGTCATGGTGATAGTTATAAATTTGCTTTAATTTATATCCTGGTAGGAGAAAGGTAGATAGGCTTATAGATAGGTAAGGTAGATAGAAAGGAGCATAGGCTCCTCCTGAGCCTATGCAAATAATTACATCACCATGTAAAGTAAAAGGACTTGGGACTTCACTAGTGGTCCAGTGACTGGGACTCCATCATGCTCCCAAGGCTAGGGACCTGGGATCAATCCTTGGTCAGGGAACTGGGTCCCACATGCAGCAACTCGGGACCCATGTTCCACAATGAAGATAGAAGATCCCTCTTGTTGCAACCAAATAAATACATATATTTTTAAAAACTCAGTAAAGACAAGTGTAATACTTGAGCATTGTTCTGATTAGTTTTGCAGACAAGGCCACTGAGTATGTGTTGTATTTTCTATACGATTCCCATCTTTAAATTGACCTAACAAATTACTAGTTTATATTCAAGTTACTATTGACACATAACCAAACTACCCAAACTTACAAGTGTAAAACAGCCACTTGAGATGCTCACAAATTGTGCTGGTCAGGAATTTTGCCAAGACTCGGGCAATAATTCTTTTACCCATCAGGGCGTTATTGAGGTCACTCAGTGATAACTGAGTGATAGCTCAGCTGTCTGGTCTGGGAGATCTGACACAGCTTCTCAGTTTGCTGCCACGGCAGGATGTGGCTGAAGACTAGACATGGCTGGGGCTGTTGACTTTAGTGCCTCCATGTAGCTTCTCCAGCATGTTCACCTCACGGTCGCTGGACTTCTTACATGGTAGCTCTTTCCCCAGAGGGCATGTCCTAAGAGATCAGGCAGAAGCTGATGTCTTTTTGGTTACCTGCTCTCGTAATTCATACGGTGTTAATTTTGCTGTACTGTGTTGGTCAGAGCAATGGTGGGGCATCTCAGATTCAACCGCAGAGGAAAAGATGCCACATCTTGATGGGGGAGTGATGTGGTAACTTTGGAAAACATGTGGGAAGGGAGATATTTTTTGAAAATAAAATCTTGATTTGGAAAACACAGTCTGCCGCATTTTATAAGCTATATGAAGATTTCTCAGTTTTTTTTTTTTTTTTTCCTTTTCCTGAATCCAGAGGGCTTGGTCGGAGCAATATATCATTCAAAGAGTGTTTCATTTCAGTATGCCCAAGTATAGCCAGACACCATGAGAATTAGTGAGAAAGGGAGAAAGAGGTTTTGTCAAAACCAATTAAATTTCCCTCGTGGGTTCCATTCAGTCTTGCAAAATTAATTCTTTTTCCGTTGGATATTGGGTTCGCAGCCTGGTTTTACAAGGTTTCTGATTTTCAAGTAAAATCGAGTCTTACAAATACTGACTTAGGTCCCTGGTACATTCTGTCTAAGGGTCTGCTCTTAGTGGTACTGTTGGGTCACACTGGACAGCAAGCCTGACCCATGAGTCCATAATAGTCAAGCCTTTATTGTTTGAATGTTTCATCCTAGAGACCCAGTTTTCTCACCTCCAGCTTATGGCTTGGCCTTTCGGCATTCTTGAAGGAAAAGTAGAAACCACCTGTTAATAAGACTGATGGTCTCTGGTTAATTTATTACAGCAGTTAACGGTGTCAGAATGGAATCCCCTACTGGAGTATAATATACAACCACTTAATGATTCAGTCAGTGATTATCCTGAGGGCATGAGCCTTATGATGGACACTAAAGACATTGGTCAATAAATCTCCAGGGACCTTTATAAAGTGTGTTTTAAACCTGCCACCAATTAACAAGAGTATTTAATATTTAGATATCATATTGTTTGCATTGTTGTGCCAGTCCTTTTCACAAGATCTTGAATATGTTCTGTCTACCCTGAAAAATGTACAAGTGTTGAGCCATACTCATTATTAGTTACTTCATGGATCTGCCCATATTATGGGTTTAGTAAACAGGGCAACTCTTATTTAGAGTTAAGCTAAATTAAAGATATGGAGTATAATATATCTAGTTCTTCCTAGTAGCCAGATGCTGCCCAGTGGCTATCTGAGAAACACCAGAGATAGCTTGGATATAAAATATATCTTAAATAATTTTATTATTTTTAATTTGAGGCTTATGTTTACACAGGCAGTATCTTAAAGAGTTGCCAGGAGACAAGTGATTACAGCAAAATATAGACATAAGTCATAGGTGCCCAAGACAAGAAATGATTGCTGTCCTGGTTTGGAGTGACAGTAATTCAGATAAAGCACAGCTGCAAGAAATAGTAATTATTATGAAATCTGGCCTTCTCAGAAGCAAGGAACTTTTGTTTAAAAAAAATGTTCCAAGGGCACAACAAAAGTCAACACAAAAACTCAAAAAGTTAACTGGTTGTTCGAAAGTGAGAGTGTTGTGGGTAGATAAGGAACCTGGCCAGGTTAGGAACTGAAGCCACAGAAGAGCTGTTTTTAGAGTCTCTTATTAGGAGAAGATTATATTATCAAAGATCAAGTTTCTTTGCAACAACTGGTTTCTAATGGCTTAATTCAAGCTTTCTTTGTAGATTTTAATATATTTTATAAGCCCATTTATATATAGGTATATGTGTGTATACATATATATTTAGATGACAAATTAACACTTTCACTTATAACTTAGAATGTATGAACTGTATTCTCTTAGTATAAGATGATACACATAACCACAGTGAACTTGATATCCTAATTAGAGTTTTCTTTAGGAATTTTAGTATTCAGAAATTGGCCAGTTAACCAAACATTACTCATTATTTAACTCACCATACTAGTATAGTATCTTAAGGCCAATTAAGAGTTTTAGAGGTTTATTTCCAATGACATTACATAGCAGTACAATCATTTTTGACACCAGGTTTGTCAGAGATGGCGTTTAAAAGTTTTACACAGGAGACAGGAAGAGAGATTAAAATGAGATGATTTGCAGCATTGTCTGTAATTTAGAAGAGCTAATAACCCTTTAATAAAGACATCAATTTTCGTGACTTTAAATTGTGTGTGTGGAAACAGTGATAATGCATCTAACAGGTAAAACCTGGGTAGAAAATTTAAAAGCTAAAAGAATGAAATGTTACAGTGCATTAATTTTTTGTACTGTGATATGATCAGAAAGAAGGCATATTTTCAAAACCAGTTCTAATTTGGCCAAGTATTTACCTTAATCAGAGGTTTACAGAGAAGTTGAGTTCTTACCAATTATTACAAATATTTCATATTTTAAGTTTATATTAGTACAATTTAAAGTAACTATTAGTTGCTAGTCAAATGTCTGTCTGACTTTTTAAACTGTCACTGCTTGAGCTGATCATTTCTTAGAGAGTGATTTTTCTGAAATCCTCAGCATATGTAAAGCATTAGAAATTTTGTCCTTGTTTAATTTTTGAGTTTTCTCAAATTTAAATGAGCACTTACTAGTCAGAAAAGAACAGGTGATTTGAGATTTAAACAGTTGCTTGATAGTGGTGTTCTTTGCACTGAAATCTACTGTCTCCAACTTTATTTTGGTTAGTGTTAGCATGATATATCTTTTTCTGTCTTTATTGTTAGTCATATGCACTTTATATTAGAATGGGTTTCTTATAGACAGCATAGCTTTAGTCTTATTTTTTATCCCATTTGATGATTTCTGCTGTTTAATTGGTATGCTCAGGCCATTAACTTCTAACGTTATTGTTGATATAATTGAATTGAAATTTACCACTTATTCCTTTGAATTTTTCCCATCTGTTCCTTTGCTTTTTTGTTATTTTTTTTTCCTGCCTGCTTTTGGATTAATAGCCTGGTTTTTACTATTCCATATCATTTTCTTCCTTAGCTTATTGACTGTACATCTTTTCTGTTTGTTTTTAGTGATTGTGTTTGATTTTGTAGGGTACATTAACTTATCACGGTGTCCTACTTCATGTTAGCATATGAACCTGAGGATCCTATAGTTCCCTTCCATACATTCTGTTCCTCTGTGTGTTATAGGCTGTGTAACATAGTACTTTTGCCTTAGTCAACTGTATTTTAAACAGAATTAAATTTATTTTTAAAGTATTTTATATTTACACACATATTATCATTCCTTGGAGAAGGCAATGGCACCCCACTCCAGTACTCTTGCCTGGAGAATCCCATGGATGGAGGGGCCTGGTGGGCTGCAGTCCATGGGGTCGCTAACAGTCAGACATGACTGAGTGATTTCATTTTCACTTTTCACTTTCATGCATTGGAGAAGGAAATGGCAACCCACTCCAGTGTTCTTGCCTGGAGAATCCCAGGGACGGGGGAGCCTGGAGGGCTGCCGTCTATGGGGTCACACAGAGTCGGACACGACTGAAGTGACTTAGCAGCAGCAGCAGCATTATCATTCCTGATGCTCTTCATCCCTTCATGTAAATAGATTTCAGTTGGGATTTTTTTTCATTTTTTCTGTTTGAAAGATGTCCTTTAACACTCTCTTGTAGTGTTGGTTTGCTGGTGACATTCTTTTTGTGTATCTGAAAAAAACCTTTTACTTTTGAAATATATTTTCCCTGGGTATAAAATTTTAAGTTGACAGGTTCTTTTTTCCCCCGCAGTACTTTAACTATTTGTTTCACTGTTTGCAGTGTTTGTGACAAGTCTGCTCTCATTCTTTTGGCCGTTAGTGCATGAGATATTCTTTCTATCCCTTTCTATTCTTTCTGTCTCTTTTCCTAGGACTTCAGTTATAGTATATTAAACTGACTGAAGTGGTCCCTCAACTCACTCATAGTGTGCTCTTCCGTCTTTTTTCAGTCTCTTTTCTCTCTGTATTTCATTTTGGATGGTGTCTCTTGCTATATCTTTACATTTACTAACCTTTTTTCTGCAGTGTCTAATCTGCTGTTAATCCTGTTAGTGTATATTTTTTTAATCCAGAAATTGTGTTTTTCTCTCTATATAAAAATTTAGATCTTTTTAAAATATCTTCCTTATCTCTTTTTAAAATAGTCACCCTCTAATTTCTAGGACGTGAAGATTACAGCATGTTCTCCCTTTCTTGAGAGAGAACAACCCAGGTTTGAACTGCTCAGCGTGTGCTACATGGTCTATAGATGCGCATGTGCAGATGGGGAGTGCTGCCTGTAAAGTTTTATGTTGACTGTCAACTGCGCAGGGTGTCAGTGCCCTGACTTCCGAGTTGTTGAAGGATCTACTACATATATATATAAAATCTTTCTTTGTGTTGATCTCACTCACTTTTTCTCTTCACTCTGCTAATTCTGCAGACTCTGTGTTTCCCAAGTGCTCAAGTCTGTTTCCTCAGTTCAGGGGACACTGCTGGTATCTATGTGAGTTCTCTCTTCATTCCAGTCCAGGAAACCTAACTGGGCAGTAAGCTAGGGCAACCGTAAGGGTCACTTTATTTATTTCCCTTTTATTAGGTTTCCTCTCCTGAACTGCCTATTGTCCAGTATCTAAAAACCATTGTTTCATATATTTTATCATTTTTTTTAAGTGGCGGAGTAAATCTGGATTTTGTTACCCCATCATGGCTATAAGCAGAAGATCCCCTCCCCATTTCCCCCCTACCATCATAGATTTCTTGGTAAGCATAATTACTATCTTTGCAGATGTCTATAAATGTTTGGTCTGTATTAAACTTTGAAGAGAAAAAGGGACTCAGTTCTTTTGCAAATGTTTGCATGGGGCCTGGCGTGACTTAAGTGGGGGAATGCGTCCACTTAGCAAGTATTGTTTTGTTGGCTGAAGAGTCATTATGAAACCTCATCATATTCTTAATATTGCACAGAAAGATGCTTTTGACATTTAGCTGACGTTCCAGTTATGGCACAAGTGTTTTTCTAAGCTAATGCAGGATCATGTTCTAAAGCTGTCCAACTAAACAATTTCACCAAATGTAGCTGATTTCAACTTCATTACTGTTTGCTACCAATTGTGTACTCCAGCAGAGAACAACATCTGTAATATGGGTGGATATTTTGTTCGAAATGTAGCATACCTACCAATTACTTGGCTCTGCCAAATTAGCATGTGTTGGTCTGCATCTCCAATTAAGGCAGCTGCTTGGATGTTGCTATTCTACAGCTGGCACTAGGCATGTGGGAGTGTGCTGCTCCATGGCCAGACACTAGCTATACCTCTTAATTAAAATATTTGCTTATGTTTGTGTGATTTCTTTAAAACAGTAAGTGGTCTTTCCAATTGTGTTATTGATGGTTCCATGACTTTTGTATGAAACAGTTTTCTTGGTTAGGGAAATGTGGGACCAAGGTGTTCTGAAATGGCTCCCATTTAAATAGATAATTGGTGTTTCTCCTCCAACTTCTAAATTGTTAGTTGTTGTTTTAAGTGGATAATTGTAATTTGGGGTACAGCCTTCAGCTTTAATAAAAGAATTTGTAGAAAGGCATATTCTTTAAAACATAAAGTTCAGTAGTCTTATAGAGGGATTGCTTTCTTTTTCATCACACAGAGAAAGTATTTTTGAAAGCTTTGTGTAAAAGGTTCATTTTATCTTGATTTTTCTGGCAAGTGAAGTTCTATGTTTTCTTGTCAATTATCTATTGTTTTAATCTCTTTATACCATCAGTTATTAAATGTATAATTTATTTTATATGATGATCTTTAAAATAACTACAAATCAAATTTAGATAATCTACTGCTGTATCTAATACTAGAATCAAAAGAGAAGATGAGATGTGTATAAGAGACAGGCTTATTTGCTGTATCTAATACTAGAATCAAAAGAGAAGATGAGTCCATTAAAACTGACAGGAAATTTCATAAATTTTGAATTACTGTATTTCTTTGTTATTAAAAAACAATAGAATTAATATTTTATAACATCAGTCTACTAGTAATAGAATATTGATATAGAGTCAGCTTTTATTATACATTCATTCTGTCTAATGCTGTAGAGATGTATAAGATCTAAAATGCAATCACTTTTCAGTAACTGACTATTTAGCCACAAATATAAATATATTCACTTTCATGGAGTACATAGAATCATGTTTAGGTATATGTAGTTTGAAAAGTACACTCCACACTGTTTTAAAAGGGCATCTCTGTTTATGAACCACTGATGGATTAAAATCCTCATTTTATTAATATGGAAACCAACTCTGAGAAGCCAAGTCATAGCTAATTAATGGCAGAGGTGGACAGGGTTCAGATCTTTGGCTTCTTCCACTGTGTTTTCTATTACCCCCATGTTCTTAAATATACTTTGAATGGTGTGGCTGATAACTGAATGATAACCTTTGGGGAGGTACATTTCAAAAACTTCATGTCAGAATAACCTAGCATCAAGAGAACAAACAACAGGCTAAGCTAAGTTTGCATTATGACTATTTTTGAATGCAGTTGCCTATTGCAGTTATTATCATTGGATCATTTAAAGGATGTGTGGGCATTTTGATTGAATGGATGTATTCTTTTTCTTTAAGATAAAGCTAGGTTTAAGTGTGTATTTAAGGAGGACTTTGACTTAGGAAAACCCTAATGTAACTATATAAAACTGTTGATATTAAAACAAGCTTTGACTAAAAGCAAATAGTCTTCTAGTAATGTTTGAGATATTTCCTGAATAAGTGAAATAAACATTCATAATTGATTGTTAGAACCATCATGAGGACAACCTGCTAGCTTACCCAAGGTCACAGAGTAGGCAGTGTGAATGTTAATTACAGACCAACTAACTGCAGGCCTAGTTCTCTTTCCACCCCTAGGTGACACTTCTCATTATTCTCCCGTTTTCCCCAAGTTATCCTTTATGGTATTAATATAGGTTCTCACAGTGTCTTGAGTATAGAGAGAATCCGTGTTTTGGACTCCCATTTCTGAGTGGCATGGAAGATTCTAGAAGGGCATTATTCATCCTTGGTGTGTCTTTAGTCGTGGTCTGTGGAGTTGGATATTGGACTTGCAGTAAGATAGGGGGCAACCTCATGGGTGGGACTCCAGCTTTCCTTTTGCTTCAGTGTCAGCCACCTTGCTTTGATCGGTTTTATACATGGAGTTCTGTGGACTTTTGATAAAAGGGCCTGTTGAAAGTGAAGTTTGGAAACCATTGCTGGAAACCCACACCTTCTCTGCTGTTCCTTGTTTCCTTCTACCAAAGGACCCGATTACTCAGCATATGTCTCTATATACCTAGACTTTTTCCTCTTCAGAGGAGGAAATGTTTTCTTCCCTAAAAGTCAACCTTTTGCTGGTATCTTGAACCCCAATCTGACATTTCTTGCTAGTATCATGAGGACTTGTTCCCATAATAGTCTTCTCTGCTATCTCCAACAGGTACCTTTCAGATGAGTTTTCTTGGGCTGCTTTTTCTTTTAAAAAAAGTTAGTGCTTGTCACTTAATTACATAAATTTTAATTGATGTCTTTGAAAATCCAAACGATCTGTTAACCCTAGGCCCGGCATTTCCATAGAGCAGCTGTCAGCTGGAGTTGTGACCTGCTTGCCCTTTAGGTGGGGCCTGTCCTGTCGCGTGTGTCCCATCCCCTCTGCACTCGCACAGTGCCTGCCTACGTACTTTGCCAGGCCCTCTTCACACAGTTAGGAAATATGCTTGGGCCCTGAGGACGTTTTGAGTTTGCAGCCTCTATTTTCCTTGACAGTCTTTCTAAGCAGCACATCTAGAGAGAAATTCTGTTTCATTTGCAGGGTGTGGTAGAACATTTGTATCACTTGGATATGCCTTATCTTCAAAAAAATATACTTCTGGTATGGTATAGGTACACTTCTGTAAGTATTCTTAGGGCTTCCCCTGTGACTCAGTGGTGAAGAATCTGCCTGCAATGCAGGAGACCCAAGTTTGATCCCTGGGTCGGGAAGATCTCCTGGAGAAGGAAATGGCAGCCCACTCCAGTATTCTTGCCTGGAGAATCCCATGGACAGAGGAGCCTTGCAGCCTGCAGTTCATGGGATCGCAAAGAGCCAGACACGACCAAGAGACTAACACTAAAACTTTCACATAGGTACACTTTATAAATATTCATTAAGTTTGCTTTTGTCTTGTAATAGAAAAGTGAAAGTGTAAGTCGCTCAGTTGTGTCTGACTCTGCGACCACATTGACTATACAGTCAATGGAATTCTCCAGGCCAGAGTACTGGAGTGGGTAGCCTTTCCTTTCTCCAGGGGATCTTCCCAACCCAGGAATCTAACCCAGGTCTCCCGCATTGCAGGTGGATTCTTTACCAGCTGAGCCACAAGGGCAGCCTTGTAACAGAAACATATCTATAAATATTAATACTGAAAACAAATATAAACTTAGGATATAGAAAAAACAGTAAAAATACTCATGTACAGGTTAGTGAGTGAACACGAAGTTGAGGGAGTCACATGCTCCCACCCAATAATTATTACTCTTTCTTTCCTCCCCCGAAGTAACCACTGTCTTAATTTCTAATATTACCATTTAGCTTTGACTTCTTTGGATTTTCTGTACATTGCATAACATAGTGTGTATTTTTTTGAGTTTCGGCTTCTTCAACTCAGCATTATGCTTGTGAGTTTTGTCTATATTTTTAAATGGAGCTATAGTTCATTTATTTTCATTCCTTTGTGAATATGCCACAGTTTAGTTGTCTGTTCCATTGGTGATGGACGTTTGGGTAGTTCCTGTCGGTGATGTTACCGGGAACAACCCTGTGTATGTCTTTTTGGAGCACGTGTGCATGTGTGTGCATTTCTGTTGGATCTATATTATGAGTGGACTCATATTCTTGATAGCTTCTGTGGCATACACATAGCACTGCTCTTTATTTCAGGGTCTTTGATGAAGACATATTAAGTACATTTTTTAAGATCACATTGCAAATGGTATACATTAGCAGATTCAGAACTGGCACCTAAGACCTTAATTCCTCCTGTGCCATTTTCAAAACAAAACACAACAAATTAAAAAAATAACATCTAATGAGGCTGCAAGCTACCTCTTTATTTTGTGTCTTAACTTTTAGTACTTTTTATGAATTTATATATATAATTTATATGCATTATGTATATATATTGCTGAACATCTAATCTTTTTACTGAACTGCTTTAACATTTTTCAGACTTAACAACTATTTTATAAGTTGGCTCACCAGGCAGTTTTCTTTTGCTTGGCATGGCTCCAAGTTGCCAGAATTTGTAGTGAGGAGACTTAAAGTACACTTTAAAGATCATGTTAATGGTAGTGGAGCCTGAGTATGGTAGATTACTGCGTTAAATGGGAAATCGATAGTGTAAGCTCCCCCATTGCACCCCCACCCCTGCTTTCTCTTAAAAGTTCATTCTTAAAAATGTTACAGAACAAATATGTGTACTCATATAAGTTCACATGGCCCTTCCTAAGCAAATCATTTATTAAAATATGTTTTGGCTTTCCCTCCTTTCCATCACCCTTTCATACAGTTGAAATATTATTAATTTAAATTTCTCTTTACGTAACTACAAGATGATTTTTGCAAGAAGGGCTTGATGTTACTTAAATCATCATTTTACACAGCAGCACTGCCTCTGGTACTTTTACACAACGCAGTGCTTTTTGGTAGATGAAGGAAATCAAGCCCTATGCACAGACTTTTAGAAATACTGATGTATTTTTAAAAGCAAGTAAAATAGCCAATGTACTAGCTCGTGATCTAGTGCTAAGTCACTTCAGTCGTGTCCAACTCTTTGTGACCCTATGGACTGTAGTCCACCAGTCCCTCTGTCCATGGGAGTCTCCAGGCAACAATACTGGAGTGTGAGCCACTGTTTCTTTCTGGGTCACATTTCCTTCTCCAAGTGTGATCCAGTAGGAATGGAGAATAAATCCATAGGAGTGGTTACTTTTTCTTGAGGAGAACAGTGCATCGTAGGAATATGGGCTGTTTCTAAATCTTTTTTTGTGAATGGGTTTTACATTGTCAGATGCTTGTTTGGGGGGAAAGAAAATACTTTCAAGCCTTTTTGAAGATGTTTAGAAAAATTAAAGAATATTTTATGGAGAAGATTTTATCTTACTAAATTTAAAAATATTTTGTAATTTTAAAAAATAAGCTTTATTCTTTAGAGGTGATTTTAGGTTCACAGCAAAATTGAGGGGAAAGGTACAGAGATTCCTGTGTACACAGAGCGTCCCATGCTGTCAAAACCCTGCACCAGAGTATCAGCATTCCTTACAGCTGATGAATCTGGTGTTAACACAGCATTATAACCCAAAATCTGTAGTGCAGGATAAATTTTTCATACTCTTGGAAGGGATATATTTAAATCTCAAGTTTGTTTTTGTTGTATACTGCTACAAGATGTGTCTTAGATGTCTCTGGATTCCTTGGCTTATACTCTTTTGGCTTAAAAAAAAATGGCATGGAAAGTAAAATTTTTCTTTCCACCAGTTAAGTTTTTTAAGTTTATCTTTGTTTTCAAAAAATATGTTTTACTACATGCCTATCTTTTCTGTGTCTATATTGTTCACTGTACACAAGCTGAAAGGGATGAGTTTAGGTCTCAGGTTAGAAATGCATATGCTCCTAGACACCAGGCAGATAATGAAATTAATCAACTGGGCTAGAATGAGGCAAGAAGGAGCAGTCAGGTCTGGAGAGCCAGAGAGTTCTCGCCCTGTGTAACAAACGATGCTGGCTCTTGCCAAGAGTTACTATGTGGCAGTTCAAGCCTGAGGGTACCACTATTTCTAGTTATTTTAAAAGGATTGTAAAAAGAAACCAAGATGTCTGAAGTAAAACTTAGCAGTTTTACATCAACTTAACTCTAATTGGGGCCAGATAAAATTTAGGAGGCCCCAACAATCTGTGGGCGAGTATTTCATTTCCTTTTATCAAAGTGTTATTGGCCATTCAGGTATGGCTGAATCCTTTATGATTTATACAGCGAGGGTGACGAATAGATTCAAGGGATTAGATCTAGTAGACAGAATGCCTAAAGAACTATGGACAGAGGTTCATAATGTTGCTATAGGAGGCAGTGACCAAAACCATCCCAAAGAAAATGAAATGCAAGAAGACAAACTGGTTGTCTGAGGAGACTTTATAAATAGCTGAGGAAAGAAGAGAAGTGAAAAGCAAGGGGAAAAGGGAGAGAGATACCCAACAGAATGCAGAGTTCCAGAGAATAGCAAGGAGAGATAAAAAGGCCTTCTTCAATGAACAGTGCAAAGAAATAGAGGAAACAACAGAATGAGAAAGACTAGAGATCTCTTGAAGAAGATTGGAGATAGCAAGGAAACATTTCATGCAAGAATGGGCATGATAAAGGACAGAAATGGCCAGGACCTAACAGAAGCAGAAGAGATTAAGAAAAGGTGGTAAGAATACGCAGAAGAACTATACAAAAAAGGTCTTAATGACCTGGATAACCACAATGGTGTGGTCACTCCCTAGAGCCGGACATCCAGGATTTTGAAGTTGAGTGGGCCTTAGGAAGCATTACTACAGACAAAGCTAGTGGAGGTGATGGAATTCCAGTTGAGCTATTTCAAATCCTGAAAGATAATGCTCTTGCACTCAATATGCCAGCAAATTTGGAAAACTCAGCAGTGGCCACAGGACTGGAAAAGGTCAATTTTCATTCCAATCACAAAGGCAATGCCAAAGAATGCTCAAACTACTGAACAATCGCACTCATCTCACACGCTAGTAAAGTAATGCTCAAAATTCTCCAAGCCAGGCTTCAGCAATACATGAACCGTGAACTTCCAGATGTTCAAGCTGGTTTCAGAAAAGGCAGAAGAACCAGAGATCAAATTGCCAACATCCGCTGGATCATGGAAAAAGCAAGAGAGTTCCAGAGAAACATCTATTTCTGCTTTATTGACTATGCCAAAGCCTTTGACTGTGTGGATCACAATAAACTGTGGAAAATTCTGAAAGAGATGGGAATACCAGACCACCTGATCTGCCTCTTGAGAAATCTGTATGCAGGTCAGGAAGCAACAGTTAGAACTGGACATGGAACAACAGACTGGTTCCAAATAGGAAAAGGAGTGAGTACGTTAAGGCTATGTATTGTCACCCTGCTTATTTAACTTATATGCAGAGTACATCATGAGAAATGCTGGGCTGGAAGAAGCACAGCTGGAATCAAGATTGCTGGGAGAAATATCAATCACCTCAGATATGCAGCTGACACCACCTTTATGGCAGAAAGTGAAGAGGAACTAAAAAGCCTCTTGATGAAAGTGAAAGTGGAGAGTGAAAAAGTTGGCCTAAAGCTCAACATTCAGAAAACGAAGATCATGGCATCTGGTCCAATCACTTCATGGGAAATAGATGGGGAAACAGTGTCAGACTTTATTTTTTTGGGCTCCAAAATCACTGCAGATGGTGACTGCAGCCATGAAATTAAAAGACGCTTACTCCTTGGAAGGAAAGTTACGACCAACCTAGATAGCATATTCAAAAGCAGAGACATTACTTTGCCAACAAAGGTTCATCTAGTCAAAGCTATGGTTTTTCCAGTAGTCATGTATGGATATAAGAGTTGGACTGTGAAGAAAGGTGAGCGTGGAAGAATTGATGGTTTTGAACTGTGGTGTTGGAGAAGACTCTTGAGAGTCCCTTGGACTGCAAGGAGATCCAACCAGTCCATTCTGAAGATCAGTCCTGGGTGTTTTTTGGAAGGAATGATGCTAAAGCTGAAACTCCAATACTTTGGCCACCTCATGCGAAGAGTTGACTCATTGGAAAAGACTCTGATGCTGGCAGGGATTGGGGGCAGGAGGAGAAGGGAACGACCAAGGATGAGATGGTTGGATGGCATCACTGACTCAATGGATGTGAGTCTGAGTGAACTCCGAGAGATGGTGATGAACAGGGAGGCCTGGTGTGCTGCGATTCATGGGCTCGCAAAGTCGGACACGACTAAGCGACTGAACTTAACTAACTTAAAGATTCATGCACCACAGTGCACAAACACCATAGAATCCCGTCCCCTTGAGTGTAGGCAGGACATCTTGAAACTAGGTTACGTTTTATGGCAAAGGTGAAGGGAATTGGCAGATGAAAATAAGGTCTCTCATCAGTTGACTTTGTGTTCTTCCAAAGGGAGGTTATCTTTGATGGGCCTGACCTCATTAGGTGAGCTCTTTCCAAGCTGGCTCAAGCCTTCTTGAGGTGAAGAGATTTGAAGCAGGAGAATTATTCTTTTGGCCTTGAAGAAGCAAACTGCCTTGTTATGGGGAGGACCATATGACAGGGAATGGCAAGTGGCCTCTAGGACCAGAGAGGCCAAGTTTTACAACTACAAGGAGCGGTTTTCTGTCCAACAGCCAGTGAGCTTGAAAGCAGAGCCTGAACCCCAGGTGAGATCACAGACTTCTGAGACTGAGTGGAGGCCTCAGCTATTCCTAGATGAGGCCTAGATTCTTGATCTACAGAATCTGGGGGCTGACGAATGCCTGTTGTTCTAAACAGGCAAGTTTGTGGTCGTTTAATGTGCACCAATAGGCAACTCGTATCTGTTCTCTGTTTCACATTTCTGAGGTCACACTGCAGATCTGGGGGGTGGATCCCAGCAGCACAGGTACAGAGTACACCGCCTCGTGTCACGAATGATCCTAAGAATGTATTTTTAAAAGCCTCCACTCTGTCCTTCATGGCCACAGATGTATATTCTACTATGATGTTTTCATAAATCCACTTTTGTGGGCAACTCTGAAATTACTCTTAAGTTCTCTTTTTATCTTCCCCCCCTAAATTAAGAAGCTGTATAAATATATACATATAAAATTTATTTATGCATGGAAATATTCTTGACATAATATATTCAAATCAGTTTTTATTAAAAAGCAATATTTTTTCTGTATTGTGAACTAGTGTTAATGTTTCTAATCTCTTTGATATGAAATTGTAAAGAATGTGCATTTCAGTGTATGCAGATAAAGTATTTGCTGAAATCCCTTTGAAGTATTGTAGAAAGTTTATTTTCGTTGATTCAAAGTTTTAAAAGATGATGGAATATTTTACAACTTGTAATTGAATTAATGACATTCATCCTGAACTCTCTGACCTTCAGAACTTACAGTTTATCTCATATTTTAAAATTGTGAAATGGAACTGATTATTTTTTACTTCACCTTCATGTACTTTTAAATATGTGAAACTTGCCCAAAGCGATGCAAAGTTTGTGGCATGGAATATAATCTACCGTGTGGGTAATAAAAACTCACCAGTTCTCATTATAGGTTATTAATGATTAATTAATCTTAACTATTAAGGATTCTCAGGGTTCTTAAATGAGCTGGAGTCCATACCTTTTAAAAAATGTTCCATTTTGGAGTGTGCAGTCAATTGACAACATTGTTTTTAATCCAGAATGCTCTATTAAATACCAAGTACTGTTAACAGAACATGATTATGTGACCATGGATTAGCTGTTAGGTGACCTGGATCCATCTCTGGCCTTTCCCTGAGGACCTTTGCCACCTGAGACGCCTGGCTATCTGTTGCACTTTGTGTTGGACATATGTATTCACATCTGTGATGTTGATAATATCTGCTTTCTATAATTTAGAAGATTATTGAAAGGATCAAATAAGATAATATACTTAAGAAATTTCTGAATGTAAGGGGAAAGCTTAAATTTCAGTATTTGCCTTTCCCAGTATAATGTGTTAATTGCTTTCTTGGGAGCTAAGTGAGAAGTATAATTACTGTTGTCTTCCCTGGTGGCTCAGCAGTAAAGAATCTGCCTGCCAGTGCAGGAGACACAGGTTGAATCCCTGGGTTGGGAAGATCCCCTGGAGAAGGAAATGACAACCCGCTCCAGTATTCTTGCCTGGAGAATTCCACGGACAGAGGAGCTTGTCGGGCTACAGTCCATTGGGTCCCAAAGAGTCAGACACAACTGAGCGACTTTTTCAGTCACTAAGTCTTATTTGTTGGTGGCACTTGATAATGAGGAACAGGAGAGGATAAAAGGGAGATAAAAGATCTTTTGCTTTTCAAGGTAACTCCTCATGGCAGTGACACTGTGGTCGTCACTGCAGCTTATGAAGCAAAAAGGAAATGTTGCTACAGCAGGATGTTGGCTGAGGGCCCAGGTCTGTGACTGCCAGGGGTCTGCCTGAGCTTACTACCTTTCAGTTCAGTTCAGTTCAGTTCAGTCGCTCAGTCGTGTCCCCATGAATCGCAGCGCGCCAGGCCTCCTTGTCCATCACCAACTCCCGGAGTTCACTCAGACTCACGTCCATCGAGTCCAACATGCCATCCAGCCATCTCATCCTTGGTGGTCCCCTTCTCCTCCTGCCCCCAGTCTCTCCCAGCATCACAATCTTTTCCAATGAGTCAACTCTTCGCATGAGGTGGCCAAAGTACTGGAGTTTCAGCTTTAGCATCATTCCTTCCAAAGAAATCCCAGG